>CM029019.1:153215630-153394239 GCA_016801055.1 Panax notoginseng | reverse complement strand
TAGAAGTTCTGTCAAGGAGAGGTTTGGTACCTAATTGAGCGCCAATAAGGAGAAATCCTTATCGAAAAGCCCCCTCTTCCTGGAACGACCTGGTTGTTAAATATTGTGATTTATAATATTAATAATGAATAAGTTCATGTTGATTAAAGATGAAATTGATAGTTTCATTGTGTGGAAATTATTAGTGTTAGTAGAAATCGATATTTTTTTTCGATAATAATTGATGTCTCGAGGTTATATTGACCAATCGGGTATTCGGGGCACTTTTCATGCTAGAGTACTATTCACGAGTTACTATTCACCCAGTTACTATTCACTCTAGTATTGTTCACTAGAGTATTTGAGACACTTTTCGTGTTGAGGTACTATTCACGGGTACTATTCCTGAAGTACTATTCATGGGATACTATTCACCTGAAAAATATATTTCTTTTCGGTTCAAATTATTTTTTGAGTACAATATTATTCCTGAGAAGATGTGATAATTTTTCAGATAGTTGGTTGAAATTATAATAGTAAATCAATATGGATCGTTGGTTTTAAAATTTTAATAGTAACTTGTCCCTTCGGTTTTGCAAGAGTTACTTGTCTCTTCGGTGTTTCCAAGAGTAATTGCCCATTCACAAATAGTAGTTGTCTCTTCAATATTACCAAGAGTCATTTTGACCTTCGTTAAGACCAAGAGCTACTTCAGTTCTTCTATAAATAGAAGCTCATTTCTTCATTATTTCTTACGAATTCACTAAAACTCTATAGAGAGAAATTATAGAGAGAAAGAAGAAAAGTATTCTGCTACTTCACTACTCTAGTATTCAGTTTTTCTAAGGTAAGGGATATTATTTGTTGTACTCGTAAGAGATATTATTTGTTGTACTCGTAAGGGGTATTATTTCTTTCATATTCATGAAGAGAGCTATTGTTATTCCATCCCTTATTATTCTGTTGGAATAACTGTATACGCTAACTACCGTATACATGGTGAAATTCTTCTGTTATTCCATTCTTTATTATTATGTTGGAATAACCTATTTATGCGAAGTACCGCATACATGGTAAAATTCTTCTGTTATTCCATTCTTTATTATTCTGTTGGAATAACCTATCTATGCGATCTATCGCATTCCTGGTGAATTTATGATTATTCCATTCTTTATTATTCTGTTGAAATATCCTGTCAGTGTCGGATTACGCATACTTGGTTTCATTCTTTATTATTCTGTTGGAATATCCTGTCTGTGTGGATTACGTATGACCTGGTTCCATTCTTTATTATTATATTGGAATATCCTATCTGTGCGGATTACGCATGACCTAGTCCATTCTTTATTATTTGTTGGAATAACCTGTCTGTGCGGTCTATCGATGCATGGTGAATTCTTCTATTATTCCATTCTTTATTATTCTGTTGGAATAACTTGTCTATGTGGATTACCACATGCATGGTGAATGATCATTCATATTCATTCTTTATTAAATTATGAAAATGATATGTCTATGTGGATTACCGCATGGCGGGAGAAAATCCATTTACAGTTTCATATATTCTATTATACTCAGTTGGTTAAAGCTTTGGCTTCTATACTCCATGAAATTAGTGGAATATCCTTGATATTTGCGCTTCATCCAGTATCTTTTCATGGAAATTACTTCTGACATTCTTGAATTTTACTCTACAAAGCAGTATCATGTTGACAATTTGAACGCTATTGGTTCCTGGATAAATTAATTTATAAATCTTTCAAATTTATTCTTGAACTTGTTTTTGAATTATTATGTCATTGTCATCATCCTCATGCTTATATTGTGATAAAGTCATCTTTGGCTTACGTGCATAGATGGACTTGGTATGATTATGACCAGTGATTATTCGGTATAATCATGACCGTAATGTGATGAATGATGCGGTAAAAGTCCTCATTGGCCTGTAATTCATTGGTGGACAGTTATTGGTATGATTATGACCAGGGATTATTTGGTATAGTCATGACCATTGATGATTACATGAATATCCTTGGCCGTGGTACAGGGATGATTCGATTTTTTTATTAAGCTGAGTCTCAGCGATAAAGTTGATGAAAAACTTTTTTAATCATAGAAGATAGTAGATTTTATACCTTACTTGACTCTTTCTAATGGATTGCTTATTTTCGCTGCAGTTGTTGATCTAAAAACTTGTTGTCTATTATATTCTATCAGTTGTTATATTGTTGAAGGCTAAGGATAGTTTATTCTGAATTATCTTAGTCATAATATTTTTTACTGGGCTAGTTGAGCTCACCCTTTTGCTTTCATTGTTCTCTTCAGGAAATGGAAAAGTAGCTGGACTAGTCGGGAAACAGAGTGATGGTCCTAGATGGTGCATTAGTAGTCCTCACTATTCTGTGAAATAGTGTGATGATTATAAATGTAATAAGGCTCCATTGAGTGTGGATATTGTCTAGATGACATAATTTGTATTAAAAGCTCACAGCCTATGTTTTGTCGTATTTTACACGACTGTTGTATAATTAGTTTGTATTTGTATTCAGTACCTTGTATCTGGCAACTCAAGATGGGTGATGTATACCTATTTGGGGGCGTCACATTAGCAGTTGTTTTTGTCATGCCATGCTAACACTGTATAATAAAACATTTTCATATATTAAGTGAAAGCATTTTGTTTTTAGGACTCCAGAGTTAGATTTGTCTAAACTTACTAATGAGTGCCAATTCTTCACAATGACTGCAACTTTGATGTAAAGTTTAACTCTGACTTGATGGAGATTTAGCAAGAGGAGTATAAGGTGCCTGAGAAGGTCAAAGAATGGGTCGAAGACAAACCCAAGCCAAACCTTGATCAACCCACCTCTTTCAACCATGGAACCTCAGAAAACTCCAAACAAATCCAGATTGGTACGGACCTTACCCCAAGCCGAAGGAATGACATGGTTTCTTTATTAAACCAATTCTAGGATTGTGTTGCATGGTCTCATGAAGACATGATCGGTTTGTCAATTGACATCATCATTCATCACCTACCTATTAAAGAGGGATTCAAGCAAGTCAAACAGAAGCTTAGGCGATTTAAAACCTGAGTGGAGTTTTGAAAGTCAAGGAAGAAATTGTGAAACAATTTTAAGCCGGCATCATCATGGTATCAACATACCCTGAGTGGCTATCAAGCATAGTTCATGTACCTAAACCCGGAGGGAAGGTACGAGTATGCATGGATTACAGGGATTTAAACAAAGTTTGTCTCAAAATAACTTTCCAGTACCATTTATCCACATACTCATTGACAATACAGCTCAGTATGGCATGTACTCCTTTGTTGACTGCTTTTGCTGGCTATCACCAAATCACGGTTACTAAAGAGGACGGGAGAAGATAGCATTCATCATCTTGGGGAACCTTTTTTATAGATGGTTGCCATTTGGCCTCATCAATGTTAGAGCTACCTATCAGCGAGCCATGATGGCTATTTTCCATGATTTAAATGCACAAAGAGATAGAAGTCTATGTGAATGACATCATTATCAAGTCCCAAAGGGAAGAAGACCACATAGACCATCTCAAAAAGTTCTTCAACCAGTTGTGCAAGTATAACTTGAAGCTAAATCCGGCCAAGTGTGCCTTCGGCGTCAAGTCATGCAAGTTACTAGGATTCCTAGTGAACCACAAACGCATCGAGCTGGATCCTGTCCAAATTCAAGCCATTACTGAGATGCCCATACCCCAGACAAAGAGGAAAATACGGATATTTCTAGAAAGAATGAACTTCATCAGTCGATTCATCTCCCAACTTATAATAACCTGTGAGTCCATCTTCAAGTTATTAAGGAAGAACTCCTCCAAGAAATGGAATGAAGAGTGTCAAAAAGCCTTCATTTCCATCAAAGAACAATTAGTTAAAGCTCCTGCTTGGTACCTCCTAGGATGGCATTCCCCTTGTTTATGTACCTGTCAATCAATGACAATGCCATGGGTTGCATGCTAGGACAAAAATATGATAGAGGCCAAGAAATGGCTATCTATTACCTCAACAAAAGATTCAGAATCAGTGAGCACAAGTATACCTTGATTGAAAAGACTTATTATGCATTAGCATGGGTTTCCATGAGATTACAACATTATCTCCATAGTCATACAGCCCATCTCATATCCCGCATAGATCCTCTCAAATATGTATTCAGTAAACCCATGATGAGTTGTAGAATGTCCAAATGGCAGTTGATCCTCCAGCAATTTGACATCATATACGTGACCCAAAAGTCTATCAAAGGTCAGGGAATTGCGGATCAATGGCCGCAACACCATCAGGGATTTCAAACCTTTGAAAATATATTTCTTTGATGAAGGGGTAATGACAATTCAGCAACACCATCATGGGGATACAATCCAGTCATGGAGGATGTATTTTGATGGAGCTATAAACATGGAAGGTGCCGGAGCAGGAGATTCTGGTGTCCATTTTGGGAGAACAATATCCCGTTGCCATCAAATTATAAGTTGTCAACACCAACAACACAGCTGAGTATGAAAGCTGTATAATGGGGTTGAAGTTAGCCCAATCCATTGGTGTCAAAACGATTAACTGTCTTTGGAGATTCTGAACTGGTAATCAAATAAACCACTGGGATCTATCTCACCAAAGAGTTACATTTGCTGCCTTACCATCAGCAAAGTTTTCCAGATGGCTTCAGAGTTTGAAGAAATATTCTTCTCCACATTCCTCGGAACAGAAATGACTTTACTGATGCATTAGCAACTTTGCCTCCTTGATCAACATACCTGAAAAAGGAGACATTTAAATATCAAATTTGCTAGCCAAGAGGCCCAGTCTATGGGAATTACATTGGAGAAGTATCGGATGAACTGCCTCCCATCCAACACCCTTGGTATCATTCCATCAAGGAATATATCTGGGAGATGGATCTACGCCTACTGGGGCGAGTCAAGCTGAGAAGAAAGCGGATCCATAAAATGACCATGAAATTCTATCTAAGAGGAGACGCACTCTACAAAAGAGATGCGGGACTTGGCTTCTAAGATGCCTAGACAAAGACCAAGCCCAGAGACTCATGGATGAAATCCATGGTGGAGTATGTGGCCCACACATGAGTGGTCCTCTACTTGTCAAGAAGATCTTAAGAACAGGCATTACTGGATCTCTCTCAAAGTTGACTGTGATGATCACGTCAAGAGATGTTATCAATGCCAAATTCATGGGAAGTTATCCACGCCCCTCCAAGGGAGTTTCACAATATAAGTTCACCCTGACCCTTCTCAATGTGGGAATGGAAGTGATCGGGCCAATCAAGCCCAAAGCCAGCAATGGTCATCAGTTTATCTTCACCATGATCGATTACTTCACCAAATGGGTAGAGGCAGCCTCTTTCCCAAGAGTTACCAAAGAGGTGATCATTGGTTTTATCAGAAACAATATCATTTGTCGATACAGACAACCAAAGGAATTGTATCTGATAATGCCAAGAACCTCAACAACCAAATGATGGAGGAATTATGCGATAAATTACACATCAAGCATCTCAACTCCATCATCTATCGACCAAAGATGAATGGTGCTGTTAAAGTAGCTAATAAGAATATCAAAAAGATCATTTAAAAGATGTTCGCCAATCATAAAGGATGGCCTGACTTGTTGCCTCTGACTCTATTAGCCTACAGAACGTCAATACACACTTCCACTAAGGCAACCCCTTACTCATTAACCTATGGCATGGAAGAAGTGATTCCCATAGAGGTTGAAATGGAAACCCTGAGAGTATTGATAGATGCTCAGATGGAAGAAGACCAATTGTTACAAGATCAGTACCACCAATTGTCTTTGATAGATGAAAGGCGGGCCAAAACCATCTTCCATGGTCAATTATATCAACAAAGGATCGCACAATCCTACAACAAGAAAGTCCAGCTACGGCAGTTCAAAGAGAACGACTTGGTCTTGAAAAAGGTCCTTGATAGCCAAGATCAATCTAAAGGAAAGTTCACCCCAAACTGGGAAGGTCCGTTTGTTGTCAAGGAGGTATTGACAGGAGGAACCCTCCAATTGTAAGAAATGGATGGCGAGGAATTTCCCCAACTCATCAACTCAGACACCATCAAACGGTATTATGTATGAAGTTACCTGCAAACCAACATCCTGGTTCTGGATCATCAATCCATCAGTCAATTTAGGGTTTCAAAACCTCTCCTGTAAGACCCCAACTTTATAAATAAAGATGAATTTTCTATAAATATCATTTTTGAATATTATGGAGTTAATTTGATATAATGTTATAGTTGTGGGTAATATTTATAAATTTTACAAAGTACGCAAGTTGTTATATAATATTCAATTGGTCGGGGAATATTCGTTTTAACATGAAATATTCGTACAACGGCACAATCATTGGTGGACCCCACAACGGAATTATTGTCGAATTGAGAAAACGACAAAAATATTTTATTAAAAATAACGGCGAAAGTTTTACCATTGAGTACTGTTGAACTACTTGGTAGTAAAAGTACAGTAATACGCGTGGTTGCATAGTAGCACACGATATTGATTATTGATGCTTACGTGAGAAGTCATTCAGTTTTATATATATTTATATATAATATATACATAATTTATATATGTAACCATAACATCATATAAAACCAATGGTCTGTGTTAGTCAAATGTGTGGGGAGGGAATTAGCATTTGTCGGGAGACAAGTGGGTTTTAGTGATTGGATTTACATAATGTATATTATATATATAATATATATATATATATATATATATATATTTATATATATATAAATTGATAGATTGCAAGGAATCTTGAAATTGAGGTCTGCCCATTAATTTATGACCGTCCAGTTCATGTTTCGTCCGTGAGAAGGAAAGAAAAACTTGTCAAAAGAATTGAATTATTGAGTACTATGATTGTTATTATTATTATTATATATATTATATTTTATTTAAAAGATTTTTCTTTAAATATGGACCGTCAGATTAAAGTAATCAATCTGGACCGTTCATGGATTAGTTACTATACATTCTATTTTTCTATAAATAACAGCTTATTCCTTCATTATTTCTTACGAATTCACTGAACTCTAGAGAGAGAAACTATAGAGAGAGAGAAAAAAAGTATTCTGCTACTTAATTACTTCCTTATTTCAGTTCTTCTTTAAAAAGGTAAGGGGTGTTATTCTTTCTTATTCATGAAGAGAACTTTTGTTATTCCATTTCTTATTATTTCTGTTGGAATAACCTGTATACGCGGTCTACCCTATACTTGGTGACATTCTTCTATTATTCTGTTGGAACATCCTGTCTGTGTGTTTTATACCGGACCTGGTTCCGTCTTGTTATTATTCTGTTGGAACATCCTGTCTGTGTGTTTTTACACCGGACCTGGTTCCATTATTTATTATTCTATCGAAATATCCTGTCTGTGCATTTACGCCGGACCTAGTTCCATTATTTATTATTCTGTCGGAATATCCTATCTGTGCGTTTACGCCGGACCTGGTTCCATTATTTATTATTCTGTTAGAATAACCTGTCTGTGCGGTCTATCGCATGTCGTGTGATTTCTTTTGTTATTTCATCCTTTATTATACTCAGTTCGTTAAGTTTTAACTTCTATACTCCATGAAATTAGTGGAATATCCTTGATAATTGCATTTCATCCAGTATCTTTTCATGAAAATATTATTCTAAGCATTCTTGAATTTTACTCCACAAAGCAGTATCATGTTGACAATTTGGACGTTGTTAATTCTTGGATAAATTAATTTTTGAACTTGTTTATTTGAATTCTTATATTATTGTCATCATCCTCATGTTTATAAAATATTAAAAGTCATCTGTGGCCTGTAGTGCATAGATGGACTTGGTATGATTATGACCAGGGATTGTTCGGTATAATCATGATCGTAATGTTACAAATGATGTGGTAAAAGTCCTCATTGGCCCGTAGTGCATTGATGGACAGTTGTTGGCATGATCATGACCATTAATGAATACACAAATATTCTTGGCCCGTAGTGCATGGATAATTGTGGTCGTGATATTAAAGAATATCCTTGGCCGTAGTGTAGGGGTGATTCGACGATATGGATTATTTTATTAAGCTGAGTCCCAACGATAACAGTGTTGAAAAACCTTTTAAATCATAAAAGATAGTAGATTTTATTCTCTTCTTGACTCTTTTAATGGATTGCTTGTTCCGCTGCAGTTAAACTTGATGTCTATTATATTTTATCAGTTTAACATTGTTGGAGACTAATGAAAATTTTTTTCTGCATTATCTTAGTCATAATATTTCTTACTGGGCTAGTTGAGCTCACCCTTTCTTTCATTGTTCTCTTTAGAAAATGAAAATATAGCTGGGACGAGTCGGGAAACGGAGTGATGGTCCAGAGGATAGCATTAGTAGTCCTCACTATTCTGTGAAATAGTGTGATAATAATTGTAATGAGGACTCCTTTTGAGTATGAATACTCTCTAGTAGACAATATTTGTATTCAAACCCACAGTTATGTTTTGTCGTATTGTACACGACAGTTGTATTAGTAAGTTGTATTTGAATTCTGTACCATGTATCTGGCGACCCAAGATGGGTGATGTATACCAAATTTTGGGGGCATCACAGTTGGTATCAGAGCCTAGGGATATGATTCATGGCTAAGATGTGAGAATAGAACTAGGAGGGGAGAGACAGAGAATTCCTTCGCTAGTATGACCTACCTAAGTTTATTTGCATGGTATTTAATTGGTCGGTCATAATATAAGGATAATATATGACATATCAATTAACTTTTATTTTGTGGCAGTATCTAAAAATGGCATCTGAGAATGTTGAGAATAGGAATGGAGCACATGTGACTATTGATTCACCACATATCAATAATCAGGATAATGTGCATCAAGAAGGTGACAATCCTCATGCAAACAACAACATTGACCAGATGATGAAAGATGGAATGTTCAGAAGCTTTATGCAGTTTATGCAACAGCAGGCGAGAGCGGCTCCTGTCCGAAATATTGGTGGAAACACTGAAAACTCTCGGACGGTCACCGCTAAACAGTTCAAAGAGCTGGGACCACCGGAGTTTAAGGGAGAGCCAAAACCACTTATAGCGGAAATATGGATAAAGCAGGTCACCAAGATATTTGATGTCTTGGGGTGCTCCGAGGAGCAAAAGATTCCCTTTGCCACCTTTATGTTGCGAGAAGAGGCAGATTACTGGTGGGAATCGATTAAGCGTACTCAACCTGCCGTACTGAAGATGTCTTGGGAGAAGTTCCAAGAGCTGTTCAATGACAAATACTTTTCCGAAAGTGTTCGTCACATGAAGGAGGTGGAGTTCATCAAATTGGAGCAGAATAATATGACCGTGTCACAGTATGAGGCTAAATTTACTGAGTTGTCCCGATTTGCGTCCCACTTGGTGGATAATGAAGAGCGAATGACGCGAATATTTTTGCGAGGTTTGAAACCTGAGATACGTCAACATCTTATTTCTCATAAACTGTGTTTGTATTCAGATGTTGTGAATAGGGCTCAGTTAGTGGAGCGCGATAACGAGTCAACGCAACCAAAAGAGAGCAGTCGGCAAAATGATAATACCAGTGAGAGCAGTCATCGAAGCAGTGAGAACAAGCGTGGAGGGAATCAACAGGCCAGAAATGGTAACCACTTCGGTGGTAATCTGGGCCAAAACAATAAGAATGGTCATTTCAAGAAGAGGAGATTCAACAATGATGGAAAGACGTCAGCACCAGCACCCGTTGTTAAGGAAGAAGAACGACCACCTATCATATGTTTCAAATGCGAAGGGGAGGGACACATCAGTCCAAACTGCGTGATGCCGTCTAAAGCATGTTATAATTGTGGAACGGAAGGTCATTTAGCTCGATTTTGTCGTTTACCAAAAATAAGTTCAGCCAGGATGGAGACACCAAAGGCCGTCCCAGAAAAGTCAAAACCGTAGTGCAAGGGAGAGCGTTTGTTGTGACCTCCCAGAAAGCAAGGAACCCGAATGAGGTCATCACGGGTAAGCTTATCATAAACCCTAATGAAGTCTATACTTTATTTGATACCGGTTCTACCCATTCTTTTATTTCTCCTACTTGCGCTCATCGATTAAATTTGACTCCGGAGAAATTAGACTTTGACTTATCTGTTGAAACTCCATTGGGAGAAACCTTCATTACATCCACGGTTTATAAGTCTTGTTTGGTTCAAGTTGGTACCCACACATTACCTGTCGATCTTATTTCATTAAAAATACTTGCATTTGACGTGATTCTAGGGATTGATTGGTTAACTACACATCATGCAAAAATTGATTATTTTCGTAAGGTTGTTAGCTTTCATATTCCTAATCGACCTATTATATGAATTCAAGCAACCAAACCATTAAAATCAATCGCTATAATCTCAAGCCATAAAGCTATTCGTTTATTGAAAAATGGATGTCAAGCTTTCTTAGCTCATGTCACGGATCTAAACAAAAATACGCCAGTTTTGAATGATATTTCTATTGTTAATAAATTTCCTGACGTATTCCCTGAAGAACTTCCTGGCCTACCCCTAGAGCGTGAAATTGAATTTTGTATCGACCTTGAACCCGGTACAAAACCCATTTCCAAAGCCTCATATCGAATGGCTCCTATTGAACTTCAGGAGTTAAAGATCCAACTGCAGGAATTGTTAGACATTGTCTTTATTCGTCCTAATACTTCTCCTTGGGGTGCTCCTGTTCTATTCGTGAAGAAGAAAGATGGAAGTATGCGACTTTGTATTAATTATTGGTAGTTGAATCATGTCACCATCAAAAATAGGTACCCATTGCCACGTATTGATGACCTGTTTGACCAGTTGCAAGGAGCACAAATCTTTTCAAAGATCGATCTTCGTTTTGGATATCATCAGCTGAAGGTTAGAACTAAGGATATTCCAAAGACGGCTTTCAAAACTCGGTACGGGCATTATGAATTCCTAGTCATGTCCTTTGGATTGACTAATGCTCCTGCTGCCTTCATGGATATGATGAACCGGGTATTCAAGGAATATTTGGATCACTTTGTGGTCATCTTTATTGATGACATCCTTATTTATTCCAAAAGCCGTGAAAATCATGAGCAACACTTGAGGCTGGTACTCCAAAAGCTTTGTGAATACAAGATTTATGCCAGGTTAAAAAAATGCGAGTTCTGGCTGGAGAAGGTAGCATTTCTTAGGCACGTAGTATCAAGTCGTGGAATATCGGTTGACCCGGCAAAGATTGAAACTATTCAAAGCTGGGAGCAACCTAAATCAGTGACCGAAGTACGTAGCTTTCTTGGTTTAGCTGGTTATTATCGGAGATTCGTGGAAGGATTTTCTCGAATCGCTACTCCATTAACTCAGCTAACTTGGAAAGATACAACGTTCGGTTGGAGCGAAGAATGTGAGAAGAGTTTTCAAGAACTCAAGATGAGACTCATTTCAGCACCTGTTCTAACAATACCATCTGGCTCGGAGGCATTTGTCATCTACAGTGATGCTTCGAGCAAAGGGTTGGGATGCGTTCTCATACAACATGGAAAAGTCATAGCCTATGCATCAAGACAACTCAAGGAATATGAGAGGAATTATCCTACTCATGATCTAGAGTTGGCAGCTGTTGTCTTTGCACTTAAAATTTGGAGGCATTACTTGTATGGGGAGAAGGTGGAGATCTTTACGGATCATAAAAGCCTCAAATATTTCTTCATTCAAAAGGAACTCAACATGCGACAACGACGTTGGCTTGAACTGTTGAAAGATTATGATCAAACCATTCAATACCATCCTGGAAAAGCGAACGTGGTAGCTGACGCATTGAGTAGAAGATCATATGCAAGTACGAGTGCGATACTGTCAACACAAAGGCCCATTTTGTGTGACTTGCAAAGGATGGAGATAGAGTTAAAGACTTCAGGGACCCATGTGATGATGGCGAATATACGAGTAGAACCCGCTTTAATCGATAAAGTTAAAGTTGCTCAAGCTACAGACCTGGAGCTGATGCGTATGAGGAAGAAAGTGCAAGAAGGTGCTATGCCGGAAGCAAGAATCGATGAAGAAGGAATACTTCGAGTCAACTCCAGACTCTGTGTTTCTAACAACCCTGATTTAAAGTATAAAATAATGATGGAGGCGCATAACACACCGTTTGCAATCCATCTTAGGAGTACCAAAATGTATCATGATATTCGTCATACATTTTGGTGGAGCAATATGAAGAGAGGGATAGCGCTGTTTATCTCAAGGTGTCTAACTTGTCAACGAGTCAAAGTGGAGCATCAAGTACCAAAAGGTCCATTGCAATCACTTGAAATTCCAGAATGGAAGTGGGAGCACATTACCATGGATTTCGTTACCGGTCTTCCTAAGGTTTCTCAAGGTATAGATGCGATTTGGGTCATTGTTGATAGATTGACCAAGTCTGCTCATTTCTTACCGATACGAGAAACTTATACACTTGAAGGTCTTGCTCGTATGTACATAAACGAGATTTTAAGACTGCATGGTATGCCAGTATTCTGATTGAGACCCAAGATTCACTTCACGATTTTGGGTTAGTTTACAAAAAGCTATGGGCACGGATTTACGATTTAGTTCGGCATATCATCCTCAGACGGATGGATAATCAGAGAGGACTATTCAAACTCTAGAAGATTTATTAAGACTCTGCGTCCTTGACTTCAAGGGAAGTTGGGACAAGTTCTTACCATTGGTGGAGTTTTCCTACAATAACAGTTATCAAGCAAGTATTGGCATGGCTCCATTCGAAGCATTGTATGGAAGAAAATGTCGTTCTCCAGTATGCTGGGATGAGGTGGGTGAAGCAACGTTGTTGGGACCGGATTTGGTACGTATGACTACAGAAAAGATTCAAGCGATCCGACAACGTATAAAAACCTCACAAGATCGGCAAAAGAGTTATACTGATCCTCATCGAAAGGACGTGAAATTTGATATAGGAGATCATGTATTCTTACGTGTTGCTCCATGGAAAGGAGTTACGAGATTTGGAAAGAGAGGAAAGCTCAATCCTCGATTCATCAGTTCATTTTTAATCCTCGATCGAGTAGGAACTGTGGCTTATAGACTCGCTTTACCGCCAAGTATGTCTCGTGTTCATAACGTTTTTCACATATCCATGTTACGTAAATATGTGGAAGACCCGAACCACATTATTTAGTTAGAACCGGACGAAATAGTGGAGGATTTGACATATGAAGAAGTTCCTATTCAAATCTTGGATAAGAAGGAACATATTCTACGCTCCAAGGTTATACCTCAAGTCAAAGTTTTATAGAGAAACCACGATGTTGAGAAAATGACTTGGGAGTTAGAATCTGAAATGAAATTAAGGTATCCTTACCTCTTCGACATACCAGGTACGTACCCTAATTTCGAGGGCAAAATTTCATAAGAAGGGGAGGTTGTAAGATCCTAACTTTTATAAATAAAGATGAATTTTCTATAAATATCATTTTTGAATATTATGGAGTTAATTTGATATAATGTTATAGTTGTGGGTAATATTTATAAATTTTGCAAAGTAAGCAAGTTGTTATATAATATTCGATTGGTCGGGGAATATTCATTTTAACAGGGAATATTCGTACAACGGCACAATCATTGGTGGACCTCACAACGAAATTATTGTCGGATTGAGAAAATGATAAAAATATTTTATTAAAAATAACGGCGGAAGTTTTACCATTGATACTGTTGAACTACTTGGTAGTAAAAGTACAGTAATACGCGCAGTTGCATAGTAGCACACAGTATTGATTATTGATGCTTACGTGAGAAGTCATTCAGTTTATATATATATATATATATATATATATATATATATATATATATATATATATATATATATATATAAGTGGGTGTGTGATAGTCAATTTGTGTGGGGGAGGGGGGGGGAATTAGCATTTGTCGGGAGAGAAGTGGTTTTATGTGATGGATGGTTACATAATGTATGATAATAATATATATATATATATATATATATATATGTGTGTGTGTGTGTGTGTGTGTGTGTGTGTGTGGGTGGGATTATATATATATATTTATATATATATATATATATAAATTGATAGATTGCAAGGAATCTTGAAATTGAGGTCTGCCCATTAATTTATGACCGTCCAGTTCATGTTTCGTCCGTGAGAAGGAAAGAAAAACTTGTCAAAATAATTGAATTATTGAGTACTATGATTGTTATTATTATTATATATATTATATTTTATTTAAAAGATTTTTCTTTAAATATGGACCGTCAGATTAAAGTAATCAATCTGGACCGTTCATGGATTAGTTACTATGCATTCCATTTTTCTATAAATAGCAGCTCATTCCTTCATTATTTCTTACGAATTCACTGAACTCTAGAGAGAGAGAAGAAAAGTATTCTGCTACCTAACTACTTCCTTATTTCAGTTCTTCTTTAAAACGGTAAGGGGTGTTATTCTTTCTTATTCATGAAGAGAACTTTTGTTATTCCATTTCTTATTATTCTGTTGGAATAACCTGTATACGTGGTCTACCCTATACTTGGTGACATTCTTCTATTATTTTGTTAGAACATCATGTCTGTGTGTTTTACACCGGACCTGGTTCCGTCTTGTTATTATTCTGTTGGAACATCATGTCTGTGTGTTTTACACCGGACCTGGTTTCATTATTTATTATTCTGTCGGAATATCCTGTCCGTGCGTTTACGCCGGACCTGGTTCCATTATTTATTATTCTGTCGGAATATCCTGTTTGTGCGTTTACGCCGGACCTGGGTCCATTATTTATTATTCTGTTAGAATAACCTATCTGTTCGGTCTATCGTATGCCGGGTGATTTCTTTTGTTATTCCATCCTTTATTATACTCAGTTGGTTAAGTTTTAACTTCTATACTCCATGAAATTAGTGGAATATCCTTGATAATTGCATTTCATCCAGTATCTTTTCATGAAAATATTATTCTAAGCATTCTTGAATTTTACTCCACAAAGCAGTATCATGTTGACAATTTGGACGTTGTTAATTCTTGGCCTGTAGTGCATAGATGGACTTGGTATGATTATGAACAGGGATTGTTCGGTATAATCATGACCATAATGTTACAAATGATGTGGTAAAAGTTCTCATTGGCCCGTAGTGCATTGATGGACAGTTGTTGGCATGATCATGACCATTAATGAATACACAAATATTCTTGGCCCGTAGTGCATGGATAATTGTGGTCGTCATACTAAAGAATATCATTGGCCGTAGTGCAGGGGTGATTCGACGATATGGATTATTTTATTAAGCTGAGTCCCAACGATAAAATTGTTGAAAAACCTTTTAAATCATAAAAGATAGTAGATTTTATTCTCTACTTGACTCTTTTAATGGATTTCTTGTTCCGCTGCAGTTAAACTTAATGTCTATTATATTTTATCAGTTTAACATTGTTGGAGACTAATGATAATTTTTTCTGCATTATCTTAGTCATAATATTTCTTACTGGGCTAGTTAAGCTCACCTTTTCTTTCACTGTTCTCTTCAGGAAATGAAAATATAGCTGGGACGAGTCAGGGAACGGAGTGATGGACCAGAGGATAGCATTAGTAGTCCTCACTATTTTGTGAAATAGTGTGATAATAATTGTAATGAGGACTCCTTTTGAGTATGAATATTCTCTAGTAGACAATATTTGTATTCAAACTCACAGTTATGTTTTGTCGTATTGTACACGACAGTTGTATTAGTAAGTTGTATTTGAATTCTGTACCATGTATCTGGCGACCCAAGATGGGTGATGTATACCAAATTTTGGGGGCGTCACATCTCCAGCCATATCAGTTTGTCCCACCAGGGACGAACTACACAGACCTGATCTCCCCCATACATGGGAGTATGTAGGCAGCCATTTATGGTCCAGTCTAACCTTTATAAAAATAAAAACAAAACCCTTTCACCACATATAACTTTCAACATTTTCACGCTAGGTTGGAACTACGCAGACCTGATCTTCCCTCATCAATGAGAGTACGTAGGCAGCGATTCACGGTGCGGTCTCACCCCTACAAAAACATAAAATCCTGTCAACAGTACTGGAATCATCCTTCAACCTTTTAAACCAAACCATAACAGATGGAACTACCTGATCTCCCTAATACACGAGAATACATCGATGACCATTTGCGGGGCAGTTAAACCACACTTCATCGTCTTAGACCACAGGGATGGAACTACCTGGTCTCCCTGTATAAATGGGAAAAACCAGTGACCATCTAAGCCGTGGTTGAATCCTCAAAGAGAAACACCAATCCATAAGAGATGAAACTACCTGGTCTCCTCCATACAAGGGAGTATCGGCGACCATCTATGGTGCGGTCAACCTCAAAGAGGAAAGCCAAAATCATCTCCATAATCACATTCAGAAACAAGTCCTAAGACACCAAAGAGCTGGGGAACACAAAGATCAATGATCCATTCTAAAAGATCCTGAGACATCTCAATGCCCATCCATCAAGGGGGAGTTCAGAATACATCGAGATCATAAGTCCTGGAGAGGCAAATATCAAGCACGTAACAAGGCATATCTAAAAAGGGAAGTGGATCAAAACATATTTCCTTGTCGTATAATATTGTTTGATATATACAATGTGTCATGTACATGACAAAAATGGTTAACCTAGTCTATGCAGAAAAATCAAAGCTAATCTATAAACCAGTAGATAAGCGAGCCATTAAGTCCAACATGGCATCCCTCTCAATAGATAGAGGTAAATCTATGAGCTCATGCCCTAAGGTATCCACACGAGAAAGGAGATCTACGGCCATCTGTATGGTGCTACCGTGCTCATCAATAAATACACACATCTCTGCAACAATAACAGTAGTATGAGATCTTAATGCAGTACTATCTGTAATGGCAGCATCTCGAGAAGCTAGAGCCTCATCCCGCTCAATAACAGAGGTATCCATGTGAGCTAGAGCATCATCTCTCTCCACCAAAGCGGCATCTCTATCATAAAGAGTTGTCAACATCAAGGCCCTAGCCTAATCCCTCTCAAACGTCATCGATGTAACTTCTGCTCTAAATACTCTGCAGAATGTGGAGCCACAACATTGGGAATACTTGGGAATCAACCAGAGCTACTAACAAACCAAAAAATAGGTCATCAGGCTTCCCATCATCAGAATCAATATCTGACTCTGATGATACAACCCTAGCCGATGCAATCTCTGCCTCCAACCATGCAGAATACTGTAGAGAGCGACTTGGATGGCTAGTCAAAAAGTCAACCCTCTCGCGATGAGTCCAACAGTCATAAATCCTGGACAAATCCTCTGCTGACAGAAGCCGAGATGAAAAATGCTGACCCAATGCCCCGTCAAAGGGATGAATATCCTAAATTTGGTCAAACTGTGCCATAACAGCCAGTGGATGATATGTGGTCACCCCCCTCAAACCGGCCAGGGGAAGATAGTCCATGCCAACTGCATGAGTGATAAAGTTGTAAAGAGAGCTGAGCCCTTAACATGGTAAAATATCAAACAGGTCCTCGATCCCTGACAAGAAAGCCAACCATGATGTTGCGTCTGTACACTCAGCCGGCTAAAAGGAATATGACATGGCTATCTCATGGGAAAAACAATACTCATGGCAATTGAAAGTGCCAATCGGTCTCAAGTGTGTCATAAACCGCACGTACAACAAGACCGCAATGCTTATAAAAATCCCCACTGATCAATGGAAATGACAAAATGTGGTTGACCTCAAGGTCTCTGCCAAAATCATCGATAAAATGGTATGACCCTCCCTGAGAGCACGGACTACCATGATCATGCCGATATCCAGGTGGTCCATGTACAACGACATGTACAGATAAGCCACTATACACATCAAAAGTATGTCTACATGGGTGACATGTCAATCACCCTCAAAAATGGTGAAGTCCCTGGAATATCGCAGATTGCTGTCCAATGACCCAAATCTATCAATCATAAAACTAATAGACACCACATGCCCCAAGGAAATCTCGTCTAGGGCAACTCTGCGCCTCAAGCCTATCAAGGTCATAAACTGTCGACTCATGTCACTGACAGCTATCCGAGTGCAAGGTCTATCCAATGGAAAGTCTGTAAGACGCTCATACTCCTCTAATGTGGGCTTTAACTCATGGATATCAAATCTAAATACCTACCTATCTAGTATCCAATGCTCAAGCAAGCCCTCTATAAAACCCCGTGGAACCTAAAATGTCAAGAGGGTCATAGAGTGTCGCAGCAACTGATCAACTGTCACCCAATCTAGGGAAGATAAATTGGCATACCATGATCTCAAGGAAGATGCCACCAACACAGGTGGGGTATGCTCAATCTGGCTAACAGTGGATGAAGACATCTGTGGACCCGTGTCATAAGACCATCCAGGGGTCAATGCTAAACTCATCTCAGGAATTGCATATCCATGACATAATACATGCATGATAAATAACAGATGACAATATGATGTAGGGAATGAAAAATAGTATACATACATTCCTAAGTACATCGTCATTTAAATACATCATCTCTGTGTACAACTGAAAAATACAGGGAAATGGGGCACAACCACCCAACATCTAACAAATGCCTATAAAAAGATATAACGAGAACTGGAGCTCAACCGTCCAATATCTAACAGAGGCCTATCAAAAGATATAGCGAGAAATGTATCAGAAGAAGTCAATAGTGTTGATGTCCACATCATCCAATCTGTCCATCTAATATAACTCCTCCTGAGTCACTGAATCTCTGCCAGAAGGGATATCAGGCCGATACAATGGAGGATCTGCGCCGACAAAACCATCTGAATATAGGCCACCTGAAGGGCTAGCCCCAGAGCTGAAAGGATCAAAAGTATCCCCCTCTGATGGATCTATACCCAAATGCCGGATAAAGAAATATGTCCGGTCCAACTGCTGGGTCAAACTATCAATCTACGTCAGATGAGTAAGCTCTCGGACATAGGCAATCCAATCTGTCATCATGACGGAGCCAGGAACCATATCCCCCATAAACTGTGTGGAGCGGGTCTGAGCTCCAATGGTACGAAGGAACCACTTGCAGTAAAAAGCCTCCTAAGTGAAAGGTCCCTCTAACAAGGTAAAGCCATCCACGACCATCAATGGGATCTCAGTGATCGGCTGTGACAAAGGCCAATAACACCTGACAGGCGAAAAGATCGGAATACGTATCTCTCCTATAGTGCTCCTAATAGCACGCTCTCCAAAATAAAACTCCCAACCTCCGTCAGTAAGGAGAGGAATCCGACGGGTGGACAATACATACACGACACCAGTCGGGACCACCCTCGAAGCCAACTGTTAAGTGGTCCTCAGAGTAAGGGACCCAGGAAATGACCTCTGCGGTCAATAACTCCAACTGTAGGCGCAAATGAGTGAAACCCTCAACTACAAGAACCTCTGCCAAAGAAGAGTAATGCCATCATCATCCCCGTGGATAGGTATTCAAACCTAACAAGCTAACGAAATGAAGACATGGGAGCCTCTCGTAGGCCCAAAACTACCAATACAAGATCAAGTATCTGTGGTCAGTCAAACTGGTAACCCGAACAAGGGAAATCAAAAGAGAAAATGCTAACCAGTAGGAATGGGTAAAATCCTAACCAAACCTTCATCACGCCCTCCGAGCGTAGGCCCATCCTCCTGAGGAAGTAGGCAAAGGTGTAGGAGCCCCAATCAAACTCTTCAATACGGTTCACCTCCCGAGTGGCGCTGACTAAAGTGAATGACACCGTTGAAGAGTTATCAGCCAAGAAACAACCCCTGAGGATGATTAGAAATAATCGTCAAAGGATGCGATCTTTAACCCTCCGATCATCGGGCAATTGCCTAGTTAGAGCCCCACTCACGGCATCTACACTCAAGGGACCAGAACGGATAGTCCTGCCCTTGAGCTCCGTAGCCGGGACTCCCAACAAGGATCTGACGCCAGTTGGGGAAATGTCACCCCACAAGCATTGGCACCCCTAAAAAGTCATCCCAGTGATGAATCGCCAATCCATCGGTAACACATCACCTCACAATCCAACAAATTGAGAGACTAGGTCTAGTGAAACCAGTGCTCAAACGAAGCCCTGAGATAACCCCAAGGACAAAGACGGGGGAGGATGGAGAAGAAAGCCTCAAAACCCCAGGCATGCACAATCTCTCAGTACTCTAGATGAAGAGTCTGGTACAGAGAATGCGTAATAACCCAATATTTTTAATATAATTAAATAGAAAATTTTGCATATAAATTTTTTTTAAAAATAAAGGTGGGAATATGTGCAAGGTAAAATGTATGTATACATGTGATAAATAAAAATTTATTTATTACATGAATAATTGTAAATAATTTTTTTAAAGGAATTATGGATCATTATAAATTATATTTTTATAACAAATTAATTTTGTATTAAAAATATTTTTAATATTTATTTTCTATGAAAAATATGAATATTGTATTATTTAAATAATATATGATATGATTATTATAATTATCATAATAAATATTTTATTATATGAATTTATTCATATTAGTTATATTAATTATTTTAACTTAATTAATAAGTCGGATATGGATTCAAAATCCTAATTATGGATTTTGAATAAGGCATGAGAATAATAATATAATATTAATTATATTTCAATGCTATAAATATGTACTGTATGTGCGTATTGATAATAGTTGGTCAATTATGGTGTACAATGACAAAACCCTAGCATTAATTCGATAATATTTTGAAACTCAAATAGAAGTTCAAGACTGTTATGTAATCACGTTAATGTGATTAATGACAAGTATTAGATTATAACCCTAATTAGGGAAAATCCTAATTATTAGAAACCCTAATTAGTAATTAGAAATCCTAATTACTAAACTAGAACCCTAATTGCTAAGTTATAAACCCTAATCGCCAAATTATAAAGCTTAATGTTAATTAGTACACCTAAACCTAATTTTCAAGTCCTAAGTGATTGGGAAACCTAATTTAATTAGAGAACCCTAATTCCCACATTTAGAAACTTTAAATTTAATTTTAGCTCTAATTCGAAATCCTACAAAATCAATGTTCCAAATATTAAGGTTAAACCCTAAGGGTTCGCCAAGTTATAATTTAGCCATTAAAATCAAGAGCCAAATGACCATAATACCCTTTTGCATTATTTAGTAGGAAACTTGTAGATCTAGCAATAATTGGAGTTGGTGAACCACTTTTGACTTACAATGTGACCAAATACTCAGCACATCAGCTATATATCCTCAGCCATACATTGTAACAAGTAACATATATAGATCAAGAGAGAGAAAAGCTCATAAATTGCTTCATTTGTACACTTATACTCAACCTATACATTCTCTCTCTAAACTCACGAAAATCATTAGTGGACCAGTCCCTTATTGAGTTCCTAAAACACCAAAAACAGATCAAGAACCCTAGATTCAAGCTTTGTTCAAAAGAGGTATAAACCTAACCCTAGAAATCTAATCTTAAATGCTATGTTAAAAGTTATGATTTTGTGTTTTAATATGTTGTATGATGTGTAACTAAGTGATCTGGGTTGGTAAATGATAGATCCATAACATCTAGATGCCCAAAATTGATGCTTTTCAAAATCTGGAAAAATTGGAAAATATGGTCTGACAACCAAATGTCAGACCACATAGATCTTTGGTCTGACAACCAAAATTGATGATTAAGAATTCGTATTTCGGTTTATCCAAATTCAATAATACTCCATAATAACCGATTGTGAAATAGAATTCAAAAATAATGATCAAAACATGGATACAATCAAAGATAGTAACCATAATAGACATCTTGGATAAAAAGAAAAGTTTTTATTTTTTTTCCGGTGAATAGTGCCGTATACGTGAATAGTAACCCGACACAAAAAAATTCAAATTCGATAAAAAGTTCATACCAATATTTTGGCATAATGATATTGAAGAAAATAATATCATTTAAGAAGAAAATAACATCTCTTACCTCAAAATGATAGTACTTCTGATCGGAATATCGGATATGATGCTGAATGAAACTTGTACTGAATAGCAACTCTCAAAGTATCCAAATACTCACAAAATACGCTCGATAATATAGAGAGAAAGAAATCTTATGTTTCTGGTGTGATTTTCAATTCTAACTTAGCCCTCTATTTATAGGAAAATGTTAGCACGTCGAAACAAACTTGACATGCTACATGATTGCTTTACCTGCTACTATTGCCACCCACCATATTTGAAATTCAATTTGAGTACATTTTTCACCAACCAAAAGTGGGGCCCACCAATTCTAGAAATTTTCAAAATATTTTAAATAATCAGTAACTTCAATAATTCATATAAAATAGCTCTTTTATCAAAAAAATTTGAATCTCATGTCCAATCCACACGAAATCGAATTCTCTACAACTTTGTAGCTTTAACATTTTCCAAATTTCAAATCGAAAATATCCAAAATTCACAAACGGATGATTTTAAATACCTCATAAAATTCATAACAAATCATATGTTAATTTTTAACGGTTCAAAATTTATGGACATATACTCAACTTATATATGTATAATATATCCAAAAATCACAACGATCCAACGGTCGGATTAAAATTATAACTCACGCAATAGAGCTTTAAGAACACTGTTTTGATTTTTAAAACATTCATTCCGACAAAATACTGATAAAATACCTCAAAATTAAATCCTTCATTTATATCCACATAAAAACAAATATTTTCTTATCATATAAATTAGTAATTAATTACTAACAAATAATATTACAAAATTATAATTATGACAACCAGGTCGTTTCCAGGAAAGAGGGGGCTTTCCAATAAGGATTTCTCTTTACTGGCGCGCAATTAGGTGACCAAACCTCTCCTTAAACAGAACTTTCTAGACATTGCATATAATGTTATCTAATAATATTATTCAAATAATAAGAATTATTGATCTGATAATGGAAAATACTGTGCAGTGACAATTATTGGAACAATAATAATATAAAATATCAACGCAGCAATTATTGAATTAATAAAATAAAATATTGAGCAGTAATTATTGCAATAATTATTGAATAGTGCCTTCTTGCGTAAGAATCAATAATTCAAAAATACTGTGTAATACCGTGTGCTACTGTGCAACCACGCGTATTACTGTATTTTAACCACCGGTATTCCAACAGTGTTAATGGTAACTACTACGCCGTTATTTATGAAAACTCAAACTTGTCGTTTTCTTTATCCAACTGTTATTCTGTTATGGGGCCCACAAATGACTGCGCCGTCATACGAATATTCTCCGACAGCACGAATATTCCACGACCAAAAGAATATTCCCCGACAAAATGAATATTTTATAACCACTTGCTTATTTTCCAAAATTTGCACATTTCACCCATAACCAAAGCATTATATCAAATTAACACTTTATTAATTTAGAATAATGAATAGAGAAAAATTCAATTTTATTTATATAAAAAAATTCGGGGTCTTACAACCTCCCCTCCTTATGAAATTTCGTCCTCGAAATTGACGTACGCACCTGGTATTTTGAAAAGGTGAGGATACCTCGCTTTCATTTTCGATTCTAACTCCCAGGTCATTTCCTCCATAGCATGATTCCTCCACAAAACCTTAACTTGTGGTATAACCTTTGTGCGTAGGACATGCTCTTTCCTATCCAAGATCTTGATAGGTACCTCCTCGTACGTTAAATCCTCGACTATCTCATCGGGTTCTAACGCAATAATGTGGTTTGGGTCGTCCACATATTTACGTAACATCGATACGTGAAAAATATTATGAACACACGACATACTTAGCGTTAAGGCGAGTTTATAGGCCACAGTTCCTATTCGATCGAGGATTTCAAATAAATCCAAGGTTTGAGCTTTTTTCTCTTCATCGACTCTTACTTTTAAAATAATGCCTTCTTCTTTATATTCATCAGCTCCGATGTGTAGCTTGAGCAGCTTTAACTTTATCGATTAAAGTTGGTTCTACTCGTATATTTGATATCATCACGTGGGTACTTGGAGCCTTTAACTCTATCTCCATCCATTGTAAGTCGTACAAAATAGGTCTTTGTGTTCACAACATCGCACTCGTACCCGCATACTATCCTCTACTCAATGCGTCAGCTACAACATTTGCTTTTCCAGGATGATATGGTCAGAACATGTGCCGAAATGAGTCGCCTCTTGAGCTCTTGGAAAATCTTCTCGCATTCCTCGCTCCATATGAATTTTGTATCTTTCTGAGTCAGCTAAGTTAACGGAGTAGCGATTCGAGAAAATCTTTCCACAAATCTTCGATAGTAACCAGCTAAGCCTAGAAAGCTAGATATTTTGATTATTGACTTAGGTTGCTCTTAACTGTGACTCATATCCCAATCTTGGATAGCACGTCATAATGGCGTCTATCAGTTTACCACCGCACGAATATGACGTCCCCTATGGAGATTCTAGTTTCGATGCATTCTACAAAGGAAGTCACCAGATAGAGGCTCGGGTACCAACTTCTATAGTTGGGTTTTTAACTCCTAAAGTTCAATAGGAGCCATTTGATATGGATTTTTTTTAAAAATGGGTTTTGTACCAGGTTCAAAGTCGATACAAAATTTAATATCACACTATGGGGGTAGGCCAAGAAGTTCTTCAAGAAATACGTCAGGAAATTCACTAACAATAGAAATATCATTCAAATCTAACGTATTTTTGTTTAAACATTGAGCACAAGAAGGAGAGATAAAAGAATGGGTAGAATCGGTATCTAGTAAGGTATAAACTTTGCAAAAAATTATAATTAACTAACCCGTGATACCTTCGTTCGGGTTCCTCGCGTTTTGGCCAGTCACGACAAACGCTCTTCCAGAAACCGCCGACTTTATCTTGTCTGTATCCGCCTTTGGTGCCACTGTCCCTGCTGGACTTGATTTCGCTACAGGATAATATCAAGCTATGTGACTGTCTTTTCCATAACTAAAATATACCTTAGAAGGCTGTGAACAGTTTGGACTTATATGTTCCTCCTCTCCGCATCTGTAGCATCTAACTGGCGATCGTTCTCCTCCCCTAGAATTTGTTGCTGGTGCTGGTGCTGCTGCCGACGTCCTCTTGTCATCGTTGAATCTCCTCTTTTTGAAATTTCCATTTTGCTCACCTCTCCTATTATCATGACCACGATTACCACCCGAGTGGTTACCGCTTTTGTCCGTATTTTTTCCTCCGCGCTGGTTATCATCGCTCCGATGACTGCTGTCACCGGTATGACTCTAGTTGTGGTCCCTCGGTTGAACATACTCATTATCTCGCCCTAATAATTGAGCCATGTTTACAACATCTGAATATAAAGAAAATTTATGAGAGATAAGATATTGCCGAATATCGGGTTTTAGACCTCTCAGAAACATCCGTGTCATTCGTTCCTCATTTTCTACCAAATGAGGTGCAAACCTGGATAACTCTGAGAACTTCGCCTAGTATTGAGACACAGTCATGTTGTTTTGTTCTAGTCTAATAAACTCTACCTCCTTCATATGACGAATACTTTCAAGAAAGTACTTGTCATTGAACAGTTTCTGAAAACTTTCCCAAAACATGTTGAGTGTGGCTGGCTGGGTACGCTTCACAGATTCCCACCAGTAATCTGCCTCACCACGGAATATAAAGGTGGTGAACGGAACTTTCTGTTCTTCCGTGCATCCCAAGACATCAAATATCTTGGTAATTTGCTTGACCCACGTTTTCTCCTTAATCGGATCCGGCTTTCCCCAGAATTCTGGTGGTCCCAACTCTTTAAACTGCTTAGCTGTGACGTACCGCGCGTTGCTATCATTTTCACCTGTATTTTGTACACGAATCTCCCTCGTCTGCTTTTGCATGAACTGCAAAAAGCTCCTAAACATTCCACCATTCATCGTTTCCTCCATAGTGTTGTTTACAGGAGAATATTGCCTTCCTGTTGCACGTTCTCTTGGTTGGTGATTGATGGTTGTTCCACAGTCTCATACACTCCATTGTTAACGTTCTCAGCTGTCATTCTTAAAAAATGCCATAAAACAAGGGTTAATTAAACAAATTAACATATCACATAATATCTCTATTTTATGATCGGCCAACAAATAAGCTTAGAAAGGACACTCTAGCGAAGGATTTACTCGTCTCTACCCTCCTAGTTCTATTCCCTGATCTCTGCCAGAGACCATATCCCTAAGCTCTGATACCAACTGTGATGCCCCCAAAATAGGTATACACCACCCATTCTGAGTCACCAAATACATAGTACAGAAACAACAACAACTTCATTAATACAATTATCGTGCAAAATAAGACAACATATAAACTGTGAGTTTAAATACAAATATTGTCTAATAGACAGTATTAAAACTCCAAAGGAGTCCTCATTATAATTATTGATACACTATTTTACAAAAATTGTGAGGACTTCTAAAACAACTTTCCAGAACCATCACTCCATACCCCGGCTAGTTTCTGCTATATTCTCACCTCCTGAAAAGAAAAATGGAACAAAAGGAAAAGGGTGAGCTCAACTAGCCCAGTAAAGAATATTATGACTAAGATAATATAAAACAAATTATCCTTAGTCTTCAACAGGGAAAAATCTGATAGAATATAATAGACAACAAGTTTTAGATCAACAACTGCAGAGGAAAAAATAATTCATTAGAAGAGTTAAGTAGAGAATGAAATCTACTATCATCTATGAATTTAAAAGTCCATCATCAATATTTTATCCCTGTAACATCAATCAATATACATCTTGAATCAAATATTTATCTTTACACTATATGCCAAAGATATTCATTTGTATCACCAGTTGGTCATGTTCATCTCAACACCTGTTCATCTTTGTACTACGGGCCAAAGATTTCATCAGGTAATCATTCATCTTTGTACTACAGACCAGAGATATTCATCAAGTATCACCATTAAGGACTGAGGATGATGAAAAATATTTTAGAAAACGAATCCAGTGAGACAGAAGGATAAATATTAGGAATTCGTATTTCGATTTTTCCAAATTCAATAATACTCCATAATATCTAATTGTGAAGTAGAATTCAAAAATAAAGATCAAAACATGGATACAATCAAAGATAGTAACCATAATAGACATCTTGGACAAAATAGAAAATTTTCATTTTTTTTCCCGGTAAATAGTGTCGTATTCGTGAATAGTGCCGTATACGTGAATAGTAACCCCGACACAAAAAATTTCAAATTTGATAAAAAGTTCAGACAATTATTTCGGCATAATGATATTGAAGAAAATAACATCCCTTACCTCAAAATGATAGTACTTCTGATCGAAATATCGGATATGATGTTGAATGAAACTTGTACTGAATAGGAACTCTCAAAGTATCTAAATACTCACAAAATACGCTCGATAATATAGCGAGAAAGAAATCTTATGTTTCTGGTGTGATTTTCAATTCTAACTTAGCCCTCTATTTATAGAAAAATGTTAGCACGCCGAAGCAGACTTGACCTGCTACCTGATGGCTTTACCTGCTACTATTGCCACCCACCATAGTTGAAATTCAATTTGAACACATTTCTCACCAATCAAAAGTGGGGCCCACCAATTTTAGAAATTTTTAAAATATTTTAATTAATCAACAACTTCAATAATTCATATAAAATAGCCCTTTTATCAGAAAAATTAGAATCTCATGTCCACTCCACACGAAATCGAATTCTCTACAACTTTGTAGCTTTAAGTTATTCCAAATTTCAAACCAAAAATATCCAAAATTCACAAACGGATGATTTTCAATACCTCATAAAATTCATAACAAATCATACGTTAATTTTTAACAGTTCAAAATTTGTAGACATATACTCAACTTATATATGTATAACATATCCAAAAATCACAACGATCCAATGGTCGAATTAAAATTATAACTCACGCAATAGAGCTTTAAGAACACTGTTTTGATTTTTAAAATCTTCATTCCGACAAAATACTGATAAAACACCTTAAAATTAAATCCTTCATTTATATCTACATAAAAACAAATATTTTCTTATCATATAAATCAATAATTAATTATTCATAAAT
This sequence comes from Panax notoginseng, assembly GCA_016801055.1. Taxonomy (NCBI): domain Eukaryota; kingdom Viridiplantae; phylum Streptophyta; class Magnoliopsida; order Apiales; family Araliaceae; genus Panax; species Panax notoginseng. The sequence goes on along the minus strand of CM029019.1, from coordinate 153,366,088 downwards.
AATATTACAGAATCACAATTATAACAACCAGGTCTTTCTCAAGAAAGAGGGGACTTTCCAATAAGGATTTCTCCTTACTGGCGCGTAATTAGGTGACCAAACCTCTCCTTAGACAGAACTTTTTAGACATTGCCAATAATGCTATCTAATAATATTATTCAAATAATAAGAATTATTGATCTGATAATGGAAAATACTGTGTAGTGACAATTATTGAAACAATAATAATATAAAATATCAACGCACCAATTATTGAATCAATAAAATAAAATATTGAACAGTAATTACTGTAACAATTATTGAGTAGTGTCTTCTTACGTAAAAATCAATAATTCAAAAATATTGTGCAATATCGTGTGCTACTGTACAACTACGCGTATTACTGTATTTTAACCACCGGGTATTCCAACAGTGTTAACGGTAACTACTACGCCGTTATTTATAAAAACTCAAACTTGTCGTTTTCTTCATCCGACCGTTATTCTGTTATGGGGCCCACAAACGACTGCGTCGTCGTACGAATATTCTCCGACAGCAAGAATATTCCACGACCAAACGAATATTCCCCGACAAAATGAATATTTTATAACCACTTGCTTATTTTGTAAAATTTGCACATTTTACCCATAACCGAAGCATTATATCAAATTAACACCTTATTAATTTAAAATAATGAATAGAGGAAAATTCAATTTTATTTATATTAAAAAATCTGGGGTTTTACATTTCTACACACTGAAACTCTTAAATCACAAAATCATGACATGGATTGCAGGTTGTGGAAGCCCAAATATGACTACACGAGCTGTTCTTCAGTTCTGGGTAACCCAAAAAATGAAGAACAGCTCTGACAGCTAGCTTGTTCAAGGCCTTAGATCTTGCTCATATGTTATGTTTTGGTCCAGAAATTGTTATGAACTTGTAATATTACATATATACTACAACAGTTGATCAATAGCTAGCCTAGAAACATCTTAGACAATGAATTACACTTGGTCAAACATAGCCCCTCGATAACTGTTTATGAATGTTTTTCAGCTGAAGAACACTATAGGCGACACTTACTGTTGCTAAAGGTTTTAGCGACGGACTTATTATTTTAATTAAATAAATTTCCAAAAATCATTTAAAAATAAAAATTACTTTCTGAAAATTACAAAAATTATTTTAAGTTAAAAAAATTAACTTTTAATAATTTGACATATTTTTTATAAATATTAGTATTTATTTGAATATTATTGATATTTAATTTATTTAATAAATTCATTAAAGAAATTAATTAAAAATAATTTTATTATATTAAAAATCATTTTAAATGAAAATAAAGTATTTAAAAATATTTTAAGTTATAAAACATAACTGTTAATATTTTAAGATAAATTTTATTAATTATTTAATATTAATGATATTAGATTTATTTAATAATTATATTAAATAAATTAGTTTAAAAATGGTTTTAATATTATAAAAATCATTTTAAATAAAAATAAAGTGTTTAAAAATATTTTAAGTTATAAAACATAACTTTTAATATTTTAAAGAAAATTTTATTAATAATTTAATATTAATGATATTTGATTTATTTAATAATTATATTAAATAAATAGTTTAAAAATAATTTTATTGATTTAGAAATCATTTAAAAAGGTTATAAATGAATTAAAAATATTTTAAGTTATAATAAATGACTTTTAATATTTTGATAAATAATACATTAATATTTAATGTTAATGGTAATTATTTAAAAATGATTTTAAATATTTTAAAAATCATTTAAGGGTAATATTAATACTTTAAAAATATTTTAAGTTATTATAAATAACTTTAATATTTTGGCAGAGGCTTCATTAATATTTTAATATTAATTAAATGTTAATGATGATAGAATTATTTAATATTTAAATCATTTAATAATGATTCAAGTGTTTGAAAAATTATGATAAATTATAATAATTGTTTAAAAATTATTGTAAGTCATTTAAAAATAATATGATTGATATTTAAAATATCTAAAGGAATATTGAACTACAGGATAGAGTTTTAGACTCGATAACTATCCAATAAAGTCATCGGTACACCGAAATATTTCAGAAATTGATCTGGACTTAAATAGTTTAACTTGATAGGTGATTGTTTATGATCCAATGATTGTTATACATATGTGACAATGTGATTAGGTTATGTGTTGAATGTAAGTAACAGTACTATATGTTACGATATATTATTCTAATCAAAAGAATAATCTTATTAATGATATGTATCTGTATAAAATATAAAACTAAGGTGTGTAAGCAGCAGATCAGACAAGTATCTTTACATTTGCATTTACTTTATGCAATAGACATGTGTAAGCCAATTTTAGAACTTTATTATCGTTGTGCCAGTTTATTAACTATACTATTATTGATTATGTATTTTCATACAAGTTCTTAAATTCTATCCTTTCATTGATTACCAGTGTAACATTAATGTATAATCCAGATATATATTTTGTTCGTTAATTTCTAAGATTGGTTATGCAAGTGTCCTCACTTGGATAATGGTTGTACTTGTTGATACATACTTATTGATTTTCAGTATGTATACCCTAATTAAAGGTCGTCTAAGCTATTTTACCCGGCTAGACACAGATTTAAAAATAGTGTTAAACATGATAAAACCTTATTGTTATCCAATCAAATTATTTTGGTTCGGATTCCAGACTAAGTATGAACAACCCGAACATGGAAAACTTTTGTGCGTCTAAGGCAGATATGCTGGACGAAAATATCGTTCGAACATGTAGTATTAATGATAATAGAATTATTTAATATTTAAATCATTTAATAATAATTTCAATGTTTGAAAAATCATGATAAATTATAATAATTGTTTAAAAATTATTATAAGTCATTTAAAAATAATACGATTGATATTTAAAATATCTAAAGGAATATTGAACTACAGGATAAAGTTTTAGACTCGATAACTACCCGATAAAGCCATCGGTACACCGAAATATTTCAAAAATTGATCCGAACTTAGATAGTTTGACTTGATAGGTGATTATTTATGATCCAATGACTGTTATATATATGTGACAATGTGATTAGGTTATGTGTTGACTGCAAGTAGCAGTACTATGTGTTACGATATATTATTCTAATCAAAAGAATGATCTTATTAATGATAGGTATCTGTATAAAAGATAAAACTAAGTTGTGTAAGCAGCAGATCAAGCAAGTATATTTACCTTTGCATTTACTTTATGTAATGGACATGTGTAAGTCAGTTTCAGAACTTTATTATCGTTGTGCCAGTTTATTAACTCTACTTTTATTGATTATGTATCTAACCCTTGGTATTCATACAAGTTCTTGAATTCTATCCTTTCATTGATTGCCAGTGTAACATTAATGTATAATTCAGATATATATTTTGTTCGTTAATTTCTAAGATTGGTTATGCAAGTGTCCTCACTTGGATAATGGTTATACTTGTTGATACATACTTATTGATTTTTGGTATCATGTATACCCTAATTAAAGGTCGTCTAAGCTATTTGACCCGGCTAGACACAAATTTAAAAATAGTGTTGAACATGATAAAACCTTATTGTTATCCAACCGAATTATTTTGGTTCGGATTCCAGACTAAGTATGAACAACCCAAACATGGGAAACTTTTGTGCGCGTAAGGCGGATATGCTGGACAAAAATATCGTTCGAACATGTAGTATTGATCAATACAGGGCATAACGGGCTGATCACCCCCGTGCCTGTAAGTTATGATGGTTTGCAGATGAAGTTCTGTATACCTTTTCAAAAATTGAAAACAAAGTTCATAGTCTGTCGACTGTACGTAGTTTTAAAATTTTGATATAGAATTGATATGTTGTTATTATTGGTTCAACTTACTTCACAACTGTTGATTCATTGTAGAAGTGTCATTCAAAGAAAACATTTACTTCTTTCAACTAATATTTATTGTTGCTATTACTTGCTAGGCAATCAAATGCTTATTCTTGCCTTAAATTTAAATATTTTCAGCTAAGTATGATTAACCTAAAGGTTCTGCCAAGAACAAAGGGAAAGGAAAGCTAACTGAATAAGTTTTATAGTATCTTATGTAATAGTTAGACTCTATTAAGACAATGATATTTATTAATTATCAGGTAATGAATGTTTTAAAGGTCACGTACCTAGGATTATACAACTCTAATATATGTAAATTAAGTTTGATATTTGTATTATTATTATTATTTCGCTCAAAGAAATAGTATCGTGAAGCACCGAGTTCGGGTTTCAAGTACCTGAATTTGGGGGCGTCACAGAATGGTATCAGAGCTTTATGTTAGAAACCTTAGGTGGGATAGACCTTAGGCTATAACCTTTAGGACAGAGGGAAACGTTAGAAATACAAATAACTCAAATAGAGTTTAAAAGGAGATGAATTAAATAAATTCATCGTAAAACAAAATAAAAGTAACCTATATAAAACTATTATTTGTTGTGTGTATATATTACGTACTAATCAAAATAATTTATATGTAGATGTCAGGTGGAAAAAGATTAGGATATGCCTATAACATGAAGAAGGATCAAATCAATACACCCGAGCTAATATCAAAGTCAATAGCTGAAATAGAGGCTCACATTGAAAGTAACCTTGATGAGGTGATTATTTTGGAAAATATAGTACCAGACCTAGAAATGGTGGAACTAACAGATAGTGATTCGGACACCGAAGTTGGAGTTGATCAAGCATCAACCGAAGTGCAGAATCTGCGGGACCGGGTTTCTTCTTTAGAAAAGCTGTGGAAAATAGAAAAGTTGTTAAATAGTCAATTACGAAAAGTTTTAATCGAAACAATGGTAGAACAAGATAAGCTTAAAATCTAAATTGATCAGATGGGAGCAAAAAGCAACAAATCGTGTGCAGCTCCGAGCAAGAAGGGTAAAAGAAAAATGAAAGACTACAATATAGGAAATTTTGATTCTAACAAAGGGAACTCTAACAAAATAGAAAAGCGTACAAAATATAACAAAAAACATGAAGGCTTATCCCTCCTCATTGTCCCAATTTGAAGCAAGTTGTATGTCTTATTTGTGGGATAAAAGGTCATCGGGCTAAAGGTTGTCCAAGATCAAGAAAAAGGCATAGTGAATGTGATGCCCCCAAATCCAGGTCCCTTCGAACCACGAATCTAGTCCGCCATGATACAACTATCGTCAAACTATTTATATTGTTCATTCATAACTTAATGAATAAAACTTTACTTATTACAATTTAGAATATAAATTCATTCTATTTCCCGGATCTGCACAATGACCCCAAACTTTTATAAGTTTCTAATTTTGATCATTTATTATTCCTGTATCACATCACATTCGTTGTTATATAAATATGCAAAATAATTTAAACTTTTTCAATCTCCTTTGAAAATAAATCTTTTATTGATATATTAACTTGAATCAATTACATATCCTTGAATCAAATTATGTTATGATTCAGTCTATTTGAATTATTGTATAAATTTTTACATCTCGATTCGAATATCTCTATGTACTACCTAGTACAACTTTATAAGCTAACATATATTACACATTGTAAATTACTATCAAATATATCTACTAGAACCTAAACATGGTTCAAGAGCATATATTTAATTAAACAACTCAATCTCCTTTGATGTGATTGAACTATATCAATCAAGTAGCACGTAACTTTACCGTGAGTCCTTAACCTATAAAAGTTGTTATTTACAAGGCTGAGCTCGACAGCCGAGTAATTCTAACAGTTTTTATGCAGCACATAGCATATAATAGCGTATTCAACACATGCATTCATAATCAATTTATATTTACTACGTATGTTACTTCTCATATAACAGGCATATAGATTTACTTCACAAGCATATCATCAAATATTAACTTTCAAATTTCATACATATTTCATATGCATTTCATATATATACATCAACATTCGCATAACATAATATAGCTTAACTAGCAGTTATCGAATTTATATATCAAATAGGAACTGAAAGACTTACCTGATTCGTAGTTTATGAACTACGACTTAACTGCTTAACGTTTTACTGCACTTTGTGTATTCCTACACAGTTATATAATCATGGATTCATATCCATCAGTAACATATTTCATACATTCTCAATGTAATAACAATGTTACATTATTCTCTAACTAGGTTCATAAAACCTACACTTCACTTTCTCCTCATACTCTTAGAATAGCTAGGTACGTATAGGTATACCTTAACCACTTTTACTTGACATCAACGTTTATATATAGCTATAACATACTTGATTCGCTAAGTGTTCGACACATTTAAAACTCAGTTAGTTAAGTTCAACATACACATAACGTCTAACTTAGTCGTAACTTCATACAACATCACCTATACTATATTTTCATAGCATAAATCAGTTCGTAAGACATTACAATTCCAAACAATGTATCATTACTTAATATCTTGAAAGATTCCTTTGGACTTAACTTTTGAAAATTATAATTAACATTCATCTCTAACACATAGCATGCTTCTTAACACCTTACATAGCATATTGGTCATATATTACAAGTTAAAAAAGTCATATAGGCATGCGTCAAACATCAGTTCAAAAACAGAAGTCATTCAAGACTGCAGCACGACGCAGTTGCGCCCTGTCTAGGCTTAGGGACGGCGCAGCTGCACTGTCCCCTGGCCAGACTAGGACTGAGCTACTGCCTTGTAGTTTCTGTCTAAACTTTAACATACTTAAACACTTACACTTCTCATATATACTCACAAAAGGTCTTTACATACTTGTATGACCACTTCAAGTTCAACCTTGTATAATAGGGACTTTAGTTTAGGATTTTCACAAAATCAAAACCAATTAGGATTAGGAAATCACTAGGTGTACTAATTAGCCTTATGTTCTCATAAAGAGGTCACATAATCTGTACTACACATGCTAATTCATATTCATATCTATTACTCATTGCTAGCATTGTTTAACACTTTAAAACATGCTTTAACCTCATGCTTGGTTTACTTCCATTATGTTTAACATATAAGACTTATGTTTAGAGACATAATGAAACATAGCATGGCATCTCAACCCTTTAAAATCTAAATACTCATATAATGCAACCTAAGTTCAAGAACATGCTCGAAGTTGGCTTTGAAATCATTTTATCATAAATGATGCAATATAGCACCTATAACTCATATCTAGATATATTATAGACATAACATGACTTATAAATCTTTTAGAATCTAGATATCCATGTGATGCAACTAGATTTTTAAGATATGTTCAAGTTTGCTTTTGAAACCATTGTAGACTTGAACAATGCCACTCAACACATACAAGACAACTTCAAAACTCTAAACATATGTAATCAAGTCATGTTATCATGCTCGCAAGGTCAGAGTTTAAATCAAGTAGTAGTCATGCATGTTAGTTCACTATGCTAAGCTTTTTCTTGAAAAACTCCACTAACACAAAACCTAATAAGGTGGTCGTGAACAAAGGAGCTATGAATCATATGTCATGCACGTTTACGTGTGGAATCAGTCATGTGTATAAACCACTAGGCTCAAAATTGACAGAACATGAACTTTAACCATGTTTGTTTTCAAAACTTAAAGTCCTTGTTAAAGATCCTCTACCAAATCATGCTAATCTTAGTAAAACATGCTCACATTAGGTTATTATACTTATATATACATGTTACACATGCTTGCATGTTGGCTTAAGCCATAACAACTGATCACACTTAGCAGATTTTTAAAACAGAAGGCTCAACTGAACTCAAAAGACGACACACCCTAGTTCAATTAGGGTGCAGCTGCGCCATGTCTGGTTCAGGAGCAGAAGTAGACTTTGTTTTACAGAGTCTTAACCAACTTTCCAATGACTTAGACTTGTTCCAACTATCATGAAAGGGTTCATACTTGATAGTAAACTTCTTAAACACCTTATAGCATGCTAAATCATCTTAATTACCATAGAAATTCAAGAAATTCCAAGAATTAAACAAGACCCATTTCAAGAATATAATTGGAAACTATACATTCTTGAGCTTGAATTGGACCTCCTACACTCTGAGTATACTTCTATAGTAGCTCAGCAACTTATACTCTCCAATTAAACTATCAAACAACTTCTAGAAATCACAAAATCTGAACTCAAGCTTGTATTTATAGAGAAAACATGGACTAGACAATGGCATTACACAAAATTAGAGTCCATGGTGTAATGGGAAGAAACAATGGTTCATGAAGGATGGTTCAACAACTCCATACCAACCACCTAGCTAGCAATGATCATCTATCCCATAACCACTTGGAGAATACGTAAAGAGAGTTTCTAGGTCACTGTTCATGTCCTTTGTGACACTTAATTTGGGACAAGTGAAAAATCTCAGCAACTTGTTATTTTAAGGCTTGATTTGGTTCTTTTAATTCCCATAATGTTATAGTAAGGTACAATTGTTACTATATTAGGGATTTAAAGATAAGTTTTATATTCGCATCATATAAGTCATGTACATTAACTACACGCGATAAAATATCGCGGTTAGGCATTAATGCCCGGGTAATCTCATAATTATCTCTACCACTCACATAACCACATTCCAACCTTATTTAATAATAATGTTTATTTAAACATTAAATTTCCTTTTCAGTTTCTAGAATACACAGATATTTAATCATTTCTGTACTACAACTTCATATGGTACCATAGTGCTACTAGGTACCTCATATAAACATAATGTACTCTTATCATATGTTTTACTCATGTCAAACTTCATGTATTCTTACGCCATTGGGATTATATATTACTACCGCTCACATTTTTCATATTACACATAGCAATATTATTTAATGATTATGCCCACATTAATATTTTAATTGGGCTAAATATCATTTAGTTGGGTACTTACAACCCACACAATAATTAATTAATATTAATCATTTTCTTTCGATAATTATTATACATTCCTCTAATTAATAGAATATAATATTCTATAATATCGCTTAATTAACCAATATTTAATCCGAGTTAATTAATCTAAACCTTTATTCAAATCCATCCATGGACAACTTAACCACCATTTAAGATTTTTATTTTCCTTATGAGTCCCTAATACCCATTTCTAAAATTTAAATTCCAAAAACTGATTTTACAGCCCGGCGCAGCTGCGCTGGTCATAGGCTTGGCAATGGCGCAGCTGCGCCATGTCAAATTCAAAGGCAGAACAGTTCTGCACCAGCAAAAATAAAACCTACGCTTCTAAATACTATACACATCCTCCTTATACCCTCTTTGATTCCACATCATTGGTTACTATATTCCTTAATAATTTAAGAATCACACTTTGAGTTTTAAAATCCTATTTCCCTGATTAGTTTAATCAACTATACATATCCTTTACGGTTTCATACCACCAATAACACAAAACTCGAATGTAACACCTACATACATTCCTTTCATCTTCGCTTCTTGCCGTGTATTAAATTACATAATAATTCTCTAACCACTTCAAAGGTATATTGATTATCTACTCTCGTCAACAACGTACATATATACCAGTCTAAACATATCACGCGTCGAGCCATTAATAATATTTAATATAGTACACTGAGTGGTTTCCCACAAACAACCAACAAATTAGTTTCCGTCTCGTCTACACTGTTTTCACAGTGAGTTAGATTAGTTACTAATCCGTATGTACCTCCGCTCTCTGAAGGAATCGTTTAGCCCAGCTCCTATACATCCACCATTAAAGGGTACGGTCACACCGCATTAGACTTGATACATACTCGTATAAATACTCAAGAATTGGTGATTATCAAAGATATTTAATGTTACAAACTACTATTATAAAATAATTTCGCATAAATTATTTAATATCAATAGATAAATTTTATCCATCTTCTTACTATTTCATCTCTACAATACATAATAAATATATAATAATGATATATATTCATTAAACACAACATTACATATTACATAGCTCATATTACCCTATGTAACACAATACCACCTATCTCGTAACACAATATATATACTCATTAGAACCCATCTATTGCTTTAAGAATTTTATCTACTAAATTCTTATTTTAATATTTTCTGAAAATTTGGGTTCTTACATCATCTCCCCCTTATAATGATTCTGTCGTCGGAATCACCGAAACCTCCTTTACTCGGTGCTATTCAGAATACTACATATTCTTTTAGATAATATTATCCATTCACTTTTCAGAAGTTTCATTATAACTTGCTCACTTGCATTCTCCCACATTCTCCTTTCTAAGGAACATTCTACTCACTACATTCATCACACAGAAGAATAAGAGTCTTCCACGATTTTTCAATAATCAGGAGGTGGTATGAATAACTCAAATTCCAATTTATGTTGAGGGGTCACACAAGACCGTGAACTAGTGCTTCAACACAATCATCCACATTACAAACCAGAGTGTTTATCTATCACAAAGACTGAAAACACCCTCCACCCGTACACTAGGTGGCCAGCCTATTGTGCTATTACGTTGGGCCACAACGTAGTGTTTTGTAACGACTACATGCGTTATGCACGGAACCATTGTCCCCAAAAACATGTCCCCTTATAGGGTTGTTCACCTCAGCTTTTCAATGACTGAATCCGCACCAGAGCAATCTGGTTCGGCACAAATACACAAGAACGCTTGAATTCTATAATCACTTTTCAACAGTCGTCTAGCCGAATCAAATAGCTTAGACTCTTATCAACAGTTCGAACATCAATCGAAATAATTTAGTCAACTTTTTATAATTCGAAAGAAAACCAAAAATCGTTTTATGATGTCATGATACCGTACCAGATTAGTAGTACGTTGAGGATTCCGCCATTAGGTGACTTTGTCATATTACATCATACCATAGTGGGTTGACGATCTTTCGATCACAACCAACACTAGGTTCGACTGCATTGATGACTCCATAGTTTACCATTTTTACACCATATCAAATAATGGAAATGGTCATAAATACATTTTGAAATTTCTCAAATCATTTTTATCTTAGCCGAAACAATTAGCATAGACATAAGAATAACGGTGTTGTTTTTAAAACTCATTAGTTCAGTCACTTGACCCAATATTTTTCCCAAGAAAATAGAGTGCAAACACTAGCACGAAGTTAATAAATTTTTAAAAATCTAGCAGAGCTAGAAGATTTAGAAAATTCACGCTTCTCTATCAACTTCAATCTTTACTATACCAAAATCTCTTAATTCATAACATATATATGTAAGACCTCATATTTTATGAAATAAAAGTATTCAATTTTTCCTATTTAGTAAATGGTTAAATTGATAAAAAGTTAAAGTTATGGGTGAAATGTGCAAATTTTGCAAAATAAACAAGTGGTTATAAAATATTCATTGTTGTCAGGGAATATTCGTTTGGTCATGGAATATTCTTTTTGTCGGGGAATATTCGTACGACGGCGCAGCCATTTGTGGACCCCATAACAGAATAACTGTCGGATGAAGAAAATGACAAATTTGAGTTTTTATAAATAACGGCGTAGTTTTTAATGTTAACATTGTTGGAATACCCGATGGTTAAAATACAGTAATACGCTTAGTGGCACAGTAGCACACGGTATTGCACAGTATTTTTTTCAATTATTGATTCTTACGTAAGAAGGCACTACTCAATAATTGTTACAGTAGTTACTGTTCAATATTTTATTTTATTGATTCAATAATTGCTGCGTTGATATTTTATATTATTGTTATTTTAATAATTGTTGATGCACAGTATTTTCCATTATCAGATCAATAATTCATATTATTTGAATAATATTATTAGATAGCATTATTGGTAATGTCTAGAAAGTTCTGTCTAAGGAGAGGTTTGGTCATCTAATTACGCGCTAATAAGGAGAAATTTTATTGGAAAGCCCCCTCTTTCCTGGGAACGGCCTGGTTGTTATAATTGTGATTCTATAATATTATTTGTGAATAATTAATTATTGATTTATATGATAAGGAAATATTTATTGGATGTGGATATAAATGATGGAGTTATTTATGTGGTTATAAATGAAGGAGTTAATGTTGAGGTGTTTTATCTGTATTTTTATCGGAACGGAGGTATTAAAAATCAAATTAGGGTTTTTGAGATATTTTGTGTGAGTTATAATTTTTAATCTGACCGTTGGATCGTTGTGATTTTTGGATATGTTATACATTTATAAGTTGAGTATATGTCCACAAATTTTGAACCGTTAAAAATGAACGTATGATTTGTTATAAATTTTACGAGATGACTGGTTCAGAAATTGTTGAATTTTCAAAGTTAATCATTTTGGTAAAAAATTCTAGAATTGGTGGGCCCCACTCTTGGTTGGTGAAGAAATGTGCTGAAATTTTTATTCAAATGTGGTGGGTGGGAATAGTAGCAGGTAAAGCCATCAGGTTGCAGGTTAAGTCTGCTTCGGCGTGCTAACATTTTTCTATAAATAGAGGGCTAAGTTAGAATTAAAAATCACACTAGAAACATAAGCTTTCTCTCTTTTTCTCTCTATATTATGAAGCATATTTTGTGAGTATTTAGGTACTTTGAGAGTTGTTATTCAGTGCAAGTTTCCTTCGGCTTTGCATTCCAGTCAGAAATACTGCACTTTTGATGTAAGGGATAGTAAGGGATTGTAAGGATTGTTATATTTTTTAGTTTCGTAATTTTTCTGACCTTCAAAAATTCTGGAAAAATTTGAAATGATATTTTGATGAGTTTTCTTGACTGTGTCCAAAAATGGTGATTTTTGGATGTATAGATTAAGAGTTATGAATTTTATGAGAAACGACTATTTTAAAAGTAACCGCTTATAACTCCTTGTGGTTAACTCTAAAATTGATAAAAATTTTATTGGAAGTATATCTATATAATATCAGTGTACTCTGTGAATTTTAGAATTTTTGGATAAAATTACAATTTATGATAAATGTCTAAATATTCGGCTGTTTTGGCCATATGAAAAATAGTAAATGAGTTTTAAAAATTTTGAGAAAAATATATGTTCAATATGGGACTATATAATGTTAAATCCCAGAAAAGAAAAATTGTTTACATTGATTTGGTATTTTTCATGAAAAGAGACTAGTTATGAGTAAATGAATTAAATATGTTATGTGAAGTAAGAAAATTGAAAAATAGGATTTTATGGCTTGAGAATCCTATATGAGGTATATGTAGATTTTTGATGAGAATTTTGGTTATTGGTGATGAAATCTCATGAGCTTGACATTTTAGAATGATTAAATGCATTATTTTAGTAAAGTGTAAACAATTAAAATAAATTTCTTATAAGTTTAAGAAATGTTATTCTTTAAATATCATTATACCGAAATATTGGTATAAATTTTATTGTAAAATTTCTACCTTTTTGTGTCGGGGTTACTAGTCATGAGTTACTATTCACGAGTTACTATTCATGAGTTACTACTCACGAGTTACTATTCACGATAAAATTGGTTTCTTTTTCTAACCAAATTATAGTTGATTTATGAATATTACTCTTGAGATTAAATCTATATGTTGATCATATTATTTTTATTATCATATATAACATTTTTATAACCCTAATGATGATATTTCTCTTTGACTTAAGTGTAAAGATGGGTAAATTTTTGGTATGATCATGACTATGGGTTCCCTTTGGCCAGTAGTGCAAAGTTGAATTGTTGACTGGTATGATCATGACCATTGAACTTATAATTGAATATCTTTAGCTTAAGTGCAAAGGTGAATTGATCAACATGGTTATAATTATTGTTTATATAAATTCTAAAATGATTATATATTTCTTTGAGATATTAATATATTTGGCCTGTAGTGCAAATATGAACTGTTGATGAATATATTTGGCCTGCAGTGCAAATATGAACTGTTGGGGAATATCTTTGGCCTGTAGTGCAAAGATGAATTGTTGATGAATATCTTTGGCCCGTAGTGCAAAGATGACATGTTATTGAATATCTTTGGCCCGTAGTGCAAAGATGGTCTGTTGATGAATATCTTTGGCCCGTAGTGTAAAGATGACCTGTTGTTGAATATATTTGGCTTGTAGTGCAAAGATGGTCTGTTGATGAATATCTTTGGCCGTAGTGAAAAGATCAAACTGTTAGTATGATTATAAACAGGAACTGTGATTTGGTATAACCATGATCTTTGATGTTTTAGGTAAAGACATGTGATAAATTATCTTCGTCCTGGATGCGAAGAGGAATTTAGAATTACAATTATGATTATGAGTTATTCATATAATTGTGGAAATGAATTGTTGATTAATGTTACAAGGATAAAATATTGTTGGTGGACTTTTAATGTGGACAAGATAATAGACTTTATGGTCTATTTGACTCTTCTAATGGATTGCTCGTTCCGCTGCAATTATGGTTGAAAAATTTTATCATCTACCATATGTTCTAAATCTCTGATTTATTACTGTTGAAGGCTATTGATAATTTATTTATCTTTAGTCATGATATTATTTACTGAGCTAGTTGTGCTCACCCTTCTGTTTCAAAATTTCTTTCAAGTAATACGAGTGTAGCTGGGTCGAGCGGGGGTAACAGGGGAATAGAACGGTGGTCATCATTTCGTAGTTATATTTGATAAATTCAATAGGGTGAGGTGAACCCAACGTTGGAAGGGTGTTTTGTCACTATCATACAAGATATCTAATGTCATACAACCTCGTGTCATTATAAGACAGGGTTGTGCACATCCACTTGCTGAGTATATTTACGAGCACTACCTATATAATCTTGGTGTTTGTTTAAAGTATAATTCTCAATTAGAGACAGTGGAGATAATGATAAGTCAAGAGAATACTCACCATTGGGAAGAATATGATAGTAATCTTCTCGTTTTTCTTTGGGGTCTATTGGGTCAACCAAGGATAATTTTGTGGCCATATGATATCTATCATAACCTAGACGCATGGCCTCCCATGTACGAAGGTTTTCTTGAGCACTTCTCAAATATTCTAATTTCTAAAACAGTTTTTGACTATACCTTTATGTAAGGTGTCATTGTGAGGTGTTGTCCACATTTGGGACATGAGTCACATTTGGTATATATGTGTAACCAAACTCACAGCATATATGTTGCTGTATTTTGCACTATAATTGTTGTAATAAAGTTGTAGTTATTTTCTGTACCAAGTATTTGGCGACTCAGAATAGGTTGGATGGAATGGACCTATTTTGGGGTCGTTACATTTTGGTATCAGAGCTTAGGGATATGGTCTCTGGCGGGATCGGGGAACATAACTAGGAGGGGAGAGATGAGTAAATCATTCGCTAGTGTGTCCTACCTAAGCTTATTTGTTGGTCAGTCATAATATCGATATATTATGTGATATGTTAATTTGTTCAATTAACCTTTGTTTTGAAGCTGTATTCTAGAATGATATCTGAAATACAGGAGATGAGCAATGGAGAAATCATGATGACAGGGAAGATGGAATCTGAAATGAAAGCAAGGTATTATCAACTTTTTGAATTATCAGGTACGTAAATTTCGGGGACGAAATTTCATAAGGAGGGGAGATTGTAAGACTCCAGATTTTATGAAATAAAAGTATTCAATTTTTCCTATTTAATAAATGGTTAAATTGATAAAAAGTTAAAGTTATGGGTGATATGTGCAAATTTTGCAAAATAAACAAGTGGTTATAAAATATTCATTGTTGTCGGGAATATTCATTTGGTCGTGGAATATTCTTTCTGTCGGGGAATATTCGTACGACGGTGCAGCCATTTGTGGACCCCATAACAGAATAACTATCGGATGAAGAAAATAACAAAATTGAGTTTTTATAAATAACGGCGTAGTTTTTACTGTTAACACTGTTGGAATACCTGGTGGTTAAAATACAGTAATACGCGTAGTTGCACAGTAGCACACGGTATTGCACAGTATTTTTTTCAATTATTGATTCTTACGTAAGAAGGCACTACTCAATAATTGTTACAGTAGTTACTGTTTAATATTTTATTTTACTGATTCAATAATTGCTGCATTGATATTTTATATTATTGTTGTTTCAATAATTGTTGTTGCACAGTATTTTCCATCATCAGATCAATAATTCATATTATTTGAATAATATTATTAGATAACATTATTGGCAATGTCTAGAAAGTTCTGTCTAAGGAGAGGTTTGGTCATCTAATTGCGCGCTAGTAAGGAAAAATTCTTATTGGAAAGCCCCTTCTTTCCTGGGAACGGCCTGGTTGTCATAATTGTGATTTTATAATATTATTTGTGAATAATTAATTATTTATTTATATGATAAGGAAATATTTATTGGATGTGGATATAAATGATGGAGTTATTTATGTGGTTATAAATGAAGGAGTTAATGTTGAGGTGTTTTATCTGTATTTTTGTCGGAACGGAGGTATTGAAAATCAAATTAGGATTTTTGAGATATTTTGCGTGAGTTATAATTTTTAATCCGACCGTTGGATCGCTGTGATTTTTGGATATGTTATACATTTATAAGTTGAGTATATGTCCACAAATTTTGAACCGTTAAAAATGAACGTATGATTTGTTATAAATTTTACGAGATGACTAGTTCAGAAATTGTTGAATTTTCGGAGTTAATAATTTTGGTGGAAAATTCTAGAATTGGTGGGCCCCACTCTTGGTTGGTGAAGAAATGTGCTGAGATTTTTATTCAAATGTGGTGGGTGGGAATAGTAGCAGGTAAAGCCATCAGGTTGCAGGTTAAGTCTGCTTCGGCGTGCTAACATTTTCCTATAAATAGAGGGCTAAGTTAGAATTGAAAATCACACCAGAAACATAAGCTTTCTCTCTTTTTCTCTCTATATTATGAAGCATATTTTGTGAGTATTTAGGTACTTTGAGAGTTGTTATTCAGTGCAAGTTTCCTTCGGCTTTGCATTCCAGTCAGAAATACTGCACTTTTGAGGTAAGAGATAGTAAGGGATTGTAAGGGATAGTAAGAGATTTTAAGGGTTGTTATATTTTTCAGTTTCGTAATTTTTCTGACCTTTAAAAATTCTGAAAAAATTTGAAATGATATTTTGATGAGTTTTCTTGATTGTGTCCAAAAATGGTGATTTTTGGATGTATAGATTAAGAGTTATGAATTTTATGAGAAAAAATTATTTTAAAAGTAACTGCTTATAACTCCTTGTGGTTAACTCCAAAATTGATAAAAAATTTATTGGAAGTATATCTATATAATATCAGTGTACTCTGTGAATTTCAGAATTTTTGGATAAAATTATAATTTATGATAAATGTCTAAATATTCGGCTGTTTTGGCCATATGAAAAATAGTAAATGAGTTTTAAAAATTCTGAGAAAAATATATGTTCAATATGGGACTATATTATGTTAAATCCTAGAAAAGGAAAATTATTTACATTGATTTGGTATGTTTCATGAAAAGGGACTAGTTATGAGTAAATGAATTAAATATGTTATGTGAAGTAAGAAAATTGAAAAATAGGATTTTATGGCTTGAGAATCCTATATGAGGTATATGTAGATTTTTGATGAGGGTTTTGGTTATTGGTGATGAAATCTTATGAGCTTGATATTTTAGAATGATTAAATGCATTTTTTAGTAAATTGTAAACAATTAAAATAAATTTCTTATAAGTTTAAGAAATGTTATTCTTTCAATATCATTATACCGAAATATTGGTATAAATTTTATTGTAAAATTTCTACCTTTTTGTGCCGGGGTTACTATTCATGAGTTACTATTCACGAGTTACTATTCATAAGTTACTATTTACGAGTTACTATTCAGGATAAAATTGGTTTCTTTTTATAACCAAATTATAGTTAATTTATGAATATTACTCTTGAGATTAAATCTATTTGTTGATCATAATGTTTTTGTTATCATGTATAACATTTTTATAACCCTAATGATGATATTTCTCTTTGACTTGAGTGTAAAGATGGGTAGATTTTTGATATGATCATGACTATGGGTTCCCTTTGGCCAGTAATGCAAAGTTAAATTGTTGACTGGTATGATCATGACCATTGAATTTATAATTGAATATCTTTAGCTTAAGTGCAAAGGTGAATTGATCAACATGGTTATAATTATTGTTTATATAAATTCTGAAATGATTATATATTTCTTTGAGATATTAATATATTTGGCCTGTAGTGCAAATATGAACTGTTGATGAATATATTTGGCCTGCAGTGCAAATATGAACTGTTGGGGAATATCTTTGGCCTGTAGTGCAAAGATGAATTGTTGATGAATATCTTTGGCCCGTAGTGCAAAGATGACCTGTTATTGAATATCTTTGGCCCATAGTGCAAAGTTGACCTGTTGCTGAATATCTTTGGTCTGTAGTGCAAAGATGGTTTGTTGATGAATATCTTTGGCCCGTAGTGCAAAGATGACATGTTGTTGAATATCTTTGGCCTGTAGTGCAAAGATAGTCTGTTGATGAATATCTTTGGCCGTAGTGCAAAGATTAAATTGTTAGTATGATTATAAACAGTAACTGTGATTTGGTATAACCATGATCTTTGATGTTTCAGGTAAAGACATGTGATGAAAATTATCTTCGTCCTGGATGCGAAGAGGAATTTAGAATTACAATTATGATTATGAGTTATTCATATAATTGTGGAAATGAACTGTTGATTAATGTTACAGGGATAAAACATTGTTGGTGGACTTTTAATGCGGAGAAGATAATCGACTTTATGGTCTATTTGACTCTTCTAATGGATTGCTCGTTCCGCTGCAACTATGGTTGAAAAATTTTATCATCTACCATATGTTCTAAATCTCTGATTTATTACTGTTGAAGGCTATTGATAATTTATTTATCTTTAGTCATGATATTATTTACTGAGTTAGTTGTGCTCAGCCTTCTGTTTCAAAATTTCTTTCAGGTAATACGAGTGTAGCTGGGTCGAGCGGGGGTAACAGGGGAATAGAACGGTGGTCATCATTTCGTAGTTATATTTGATGAATTCAATAGGGTGAGGTGAACCCAATGTTGGAAGGGTGTTTTGTCACTATCATACAAGATATCTAATGTCATACAACCTCGTGTCATTATAAGACAGGGTTGTACACATCCACTTGCTGAGTATATTTACGAGCACTACCTATATAATCTTGGTGTTTGTTTGAAGTATAATTCTCAGTTAGAGACAGTGGAGATAATGATAAGTCAAGAGAAGACTCGCCATTGGGAAGAATATGATAGTAATCTTCTCGTTTTTCTTTGGGGTCTATTGGGTCAACCAAGGATAATTCTGTGGCCATATGATATCTATCATAACCTAGACGCATGGCCTCCCATGTACGAAGGTTTTTTTGAGCACTTCCCAAATATTCTAATTTCTAAAACAGTTTTTGACTATACCTTTACGTAAGGTGTCATTGTGAGGTGTTGTCCACATTTGGGACATGAGTCACATTTGGTATATATTTGTATCCAAACTCACAGCATATATGTTGTTGTATTTTGCACGACAATTGTTGTAATAAAGTTGTAGTTATTTTCTGTACCATGTATTTGGCGACTCAGAATAGGTTGGATGGAATGAACCTATTTTGGGGTCGTTACAATATATACCCAATATAGTTCATCAAACTTACCACACTTTAGAAGTCCAGGAACTTGCTACAATCATCTGAGTTTAAGAACTTATCCTAGTCAGACCATAGGCGTCAATTCACTGATGGGTTGAAAGTAGTACGCACACAAGCCAATCATGTTTGATGATAAAGCATATACTTTGTAACAATCTTATTTATTTATTAATAAAAAGTATTAATTTATTAAACGCTTTTAATTATCTACATGATGCTGGTTTATAATTTGTGATAAACCCATAGTTTTAAGCAATGCTTTTAGAATAATGATGATGATCATTCTAATGAGATCTAAATTCTTAGAAAGCTTAAAACTAAAATAGTTCCCAATCGTTGGATTACTAAATTGGGGATTAGTGAATCCGGATATATTGGTACATACGTTGCTTGCTCATTGGATGAGGATGATTGATCTCATGATCATTTGTATGGAGACACTAAAGAAAGTATGTAGGTGCTTATTAGAGAATAAGTTCACTGAACGTGGCTCGCTAAGGAATACCTAATAGAGTTTTACTTGCTTGTCAATAGGAATTCCTATAGTGATAGTAGTACAAATGATCCTTGGACTTGAGATCATCATAGTATCTTGTGTATGATGAGTTATACTTTGACTTATTTCTTAAGACCCTTAGGGTATATCAAAGGGTATGCTTGGGTATAATAAGTTATATATGGAGATAATGTATGATCAATAAAGAATCTACCACTTCTAGTAAAAGAAGAGAAATGTCCTATGTGATTCGATAAATAACAACCCAGTAGTCCTTGGCCAAGGTAGAATGAAATTAGAAAGGAGTTTCTAATTTGCATTATTTGGTATTGTGTATTTAAGAGTCGAAATACATATAATTAAATAAAATAAGACTTGACAGTAATTCCATGTCTTATATTTAATTGTGACATTGTATGGTGGAAGGATTGAATTGTACGGTAACTATATACTCAAAGGTTCTTTTATAATTAATGTTGAAATCTATATTATCTGGAAAGTCATTAATCGCGAGGGAGGCTTATCCCTATTGTAGAATAAATATTATTTATTTAAATAAATTAATATTTTAATTTATTTATTTAAATAAGATTAGAATTGTTCTAAATGATTTATTCACAATCAGTTTAATATGAAGAACCTAAAGGGTCACGGTCACACCATA
Source organism: Panax notoginseng (assembly GCA_016801055.1). Classification (NCBI taxonomy): domain Eukaryota; kingdom Viridiplantae; phylum Streptophyta; class Magnoliopsida; order Apiales; family Araliaceae; genus Panax; species Panax notoginseng. The sequence goes on along the minus strand of CM029019.1, from coordinate 153,345,256 downwards.
AAAGGAAGAATAATTATTTAAGAAGTTAATGTCATAATTGTAATAATAAGTTAAGTATATTTAATTTAATCCATGTTGATAGAATAAATTAAATAGTTTAATATTTATTATTTAATATTTTAGAAATATTAAATATAAATTAATAAGAGGAGTCTTATTATTATTATTATTTAATTCCTAAAAGAGTTTGAGAATTAATTTAATATTAGTACTCTCATTTATTCTTAATAAGATTAGGAGACTAATTAATTAAAAGAGTTTAATTAATTATTCCTAATAAGATTGGGAGCCTAATTAATTAAATAAATTTAATTAATTAAAATAAAAATCCAATTTCTTAATTGTTAAGGAGGGTTGCCCACATCTATAAATAAGAGGAGTCTTATTATGGGTGTAGAGTTGTTGTTGATTTTTTAACAACATACGTAATTCCAATAGTTGGGAGAGTACGTTCTTTTTCTATGAGAGATAGAAAAACTAGGGTTTTGCCAAATACCCATCTTCTTGAATCTTTCTTCTTCCTTGGTGGATCACCTCTAGAGGCCAAACTGTGACGCCCCCAAAATTAGGTATACATCACCCATCTTGGGTCGTCAGATATATAGTACAGAATACAAATATAACTTACTAATACAACTGTCGTGTACAATACGACAAAACATAAATTGTGAGTTTGAATACAAATATTATCTTCTAGTGAGTATTCATACTCAAAAGGAGTCCTCATTACATTTATTAACACACCATTACATAGAATAGTGAGGACTACTAACTAATACTATCATTCGGACCATCACTCCGTTCCCCGACTTGCCCCAGCTACGTTCTCATTTCCTGAAGAGAACAGTGAAAGAAAGGGTGAGCTCAACTAGCCCAGTAAGAAATATTATGACTAAGATAATGCAGAATAAATTATCATTAACCTTCAACAATGTTAAACTGATAAAATATAATAGACATCAAGTTTAACTGCAGCGGAACAAGCAATCCATTAAAAGAGTCAAGTAGAAAATAAACTCTACTATCTTTTATGATTTAAAAGGTTTTTCAACACTGTGATCGCTGGAACTCAGCTTAATAAAATAATCCACATCATCGACTCATCCCTGCACTACGGCCAAGGATATTCGTGTATTCATTAATGGTCATGATCATGCCAACAACTGTCCATCAACGCACTACGGGCCAATGAGGACTTTTACCACATTATTTGTAACATTACGGTCATGATTATACCGAATAATCCCTGATCATAATCATACCAAGTCCATCTATGCACTACAGGCCACAGATGACTTTTAACATTTTATAAACATGAGGATGATGACAATGATATAAGAATTCAATAAAACAAGTTCAAGAATTAATTTATCCAAGAATTAACAACGTCCAAATTGTCAACATGATACTGCTTTGTGGAGTAAAATTTAAGATTGCTTAGAAGAATATTTTCATGAAAAGATACTGGATGAACAGCAATTATCAAGGATATTCCACTAATTTTGTAAGAAATAATGAAGGAATGAGCTGCTATTTATAGAAAAATAGAATGCATAGTAACTAATTCATGAACGGTCCAGATTGATTACTTTAATCTGACGGTCCATATTCAAAGAAAAATCTTTGAAATAAAATATAATATATTCTATTTATAGAATAACTTTAATAAAGTATTCTATTTTATATAAAAAGATATTTCTGTTTTATTACGTTAATAATACGAATAAAACAAAGCGTCATTATCTCTAAATAATTCATATTATTAACTGACAATAATTGAATCAAATTGAGTGACTTTTCACATAAGCATTAATAATCAATACTGTGTGCTACTATGCAACCACACGTATTACTGTACTTTTACTACCGAGTAGTTCAACAGTATCAATGGTAAAACTTCCGCCGTTATTTTTAATAAAATATTTTTGTCATTTTCTCAATCCGACAATAATTCCGTTCTGGGGTCCACCAATGATTGTGTCGTTGTACGAATATTCCCTGTTAAAACGAATATTCCCCGACCAATCAAATATTATATAACAACTTGCGTACTTTGCAAAATTTATAAATATTACCCACCACTATAACATTATATCAAATTAACTCCATAATATTCAAAAATGATATTTATAGAAAATTCATTTTTATTTATTAAAGTTGGGGTCTTACAACCTCCCCTTCTTATGAAATTTCGCCCTCGAAATTGGGGTACGTACCTGGTATGTCGAAGAGGTAAGGATACCTTGATTTCATTTCAGATTCTAACTCCCAAGTCATTTCCTCAACATCGTGGTTTCTCCACAAAACTTTGACTTGAGGTATAACCTTGGAGCGTAGAATATGTTCCTTCTTATCCAAGATTTGAACAGGAACTTCTTCATACGTCAAATCCTCCGCTATTTCGTCCGGTTCTAACTCAATAATGTGGTTCGAGTCTTCCACATATTTGCGTAACATGGATATGTGAAAAACGTTATGAACACGAGACATACTTGGCGGTAAAGCGAGTCTATAAGCCACAGTTCCTACTCGATCGAGGATTAAAAATGGACCGATGAATCGAGGATTGAGCTTTCCTCTCTTTCCAAATCTCGTAACTCCTTTCCATGGAGCAACACATAAGAACACATGATCTCCTATATCAAATTTCATGTCCTTTCGATGAAGATCAGCATAACTCTTTTGTCGATCTTGTGAGGTTTTTATACGTTGTCGGATCGTTTGAATCTTTTCTGTAGTCATACGTACCAACTCCGGTCCCAACAACATTGCTTCACCCACTTCATCCCAGCATACTGGAGAACGACATTTTCTTCCATACAATGCTTCGAATAGAGCCATGCCAATACTTGCTTGATAACTGTTGTTGTAGGAAAACTCCACCAATGGTAAGAACTTGTCCCAACTTCCCTTGAAGTCAAGGACACAGAGTCTTAATAAATCTTTTAGAGTTTGAATAGTCCTCTCTGATTGTCCGTCCGTCTGAGGATGATATGCCGAACTAAATTGTAAATCTGTGCCCATAGCTTTTTGTAAACTAACCCAAAATCGTGAAGTGAATCTTGGGTCTCGATCAGAAACTATGGATACTGGCATACCATGCAGTCTTACAATCTCGTTTATGTACATACGAGCAAGACGTTCAAGTGTATAAGTTTCTCGTATCGGTAAGAAATGAGCAGACTTCGTCAATCTATCAACAATGACCCAAATAGCATCAATACCTTGAGAAACCCTAGGAAGACCGGTAACGAAATCCATGGTAATGTGCTCCCACTTCCATTTTGGAATTTCAAGTGGTTGCAATGGACCTTTTGGTACTTGATGCTCCGCTTTGACTCGTTGATCAGTTAAACACCTTGAGATAAACAGCGTTATCTCTCTCTTCATATTGCTCCACCAAAATGTATGACGAAGATCATGATACATTTTGGTACTTCCAGGATGGATTGCAAACGGTGTGTTGTGCGCCTCCATCATGATTTCATACTTTAAATCAGGGTTGTTAGGAACACAAAGTCTGGAGTTGACTCGAAGTATTCCTTCTTCATCGATTCTTGCTTCCGGCATAGCACCTTCTTACACTTTCTTCCTCATACGCATCAGCTCCAGGTCTGTAGCTTGAGCAGCTTTAACTTTATCGATTAAAGTTGGTTCTACTAGTATATTCGTCATCATCACATGGGTCCCTGGAATCTTTAACTCTATCTCCATCCTTTGCAAGTCACACAAAATGGGCCTTTGTGTTGACAATATCGCACTCGTACTTGCATATGATCTTCTACTCAATGCGTCAGCTACCACGTTCGCTTTTCCAGGATGGTATTGAATGGTATGATCATAATCTTTCAACAGTTCAAGCCAACGTCGTTGTCGCATGTTGAGTTCCTTTTGAGTGAAGAAATATTTGAGACTTTTATGATCCGTAAATATCTCCACCTTCTCCCCATACAAGTAATGCCTCCAAATTTTAAGTGCAAAGACAACAGCTGCCAACTTTAGATCATGAGTAGGATAATTTCTCTCATATTCCTTGAGTTGTCTTGATGCATAGGCTATGACTTTTCCATGTTGCATGAGAATGCATCCCAACCCTTTGCTCGAAGCATCACTGTAGATAACAAACCCCTCCGAGCCAGATGGTATTGTTAGAATAGGTGCTGAAATGAGTCTCCTCTTGAGTTCTTGAAAACTCTTCTCACATTCTTCGCTCCAACCGAACTTTGTATCTTTCCGAGTCAGCCGAGTTAATGGAGTAGCGATTCGAGAAAATCCTTCCACGAATCTCCGATAATAACCAGCTAAACCAAGAAAGCTACGTACTTCGGTCATTGATTTAGGTTGCTCCGAGCTTTGAATAGCTTCAATCTTTGCCGGGTCAACCGATATTCCACGACTTGATACTACGTGCCCAAGGAATGCTACCTCCTCCAACCAGAACTCACATTTCTTTAACTTGGCATAAAGCTTGTATTCACGAAGCTTTTGGAGTACTAGCCTCAAGTGTTGCTCATGATCTTCACGGCTTTTAGAATAAATAAGGATGTCATCAATAAAGATGACCACAAAGTGATCCAAATATTCCTTGAATACCCGGTTCATCATATCCATGAAGGCAGCAGGAGCATTAGTCAATCCAAAGGACATGACTAGGAATTCATAATGCCTGTACTGAGTTCTGAAAGTCGTCTTTGGAATTCTCTATCTTAATCTTAATAGTCTCTATCTATCAAATAGGATATGAGAAAAGAATCACATTCTCACCAAAAGCATATCGATAGCGCGACACTGACATTCCATTGATTATCATTGTGAGGAACCGAGTGTGAGCACAAAGCCTCCGCCCACACAAAGGTTTGTACAACTCAGTTCTAACAAGAGTCCTTAACTAAAATCCCACTACTCTATCTTATACTTAACTTGCTCTTTGCTTGATACAAATTCTTCGTAACTCATCACATACAACTCCTCATGAGTTCACATCGTACCATTCACAGTACACTCTCTTATAGCATCAAGCTATACACACTTAGTCATTACAAACTATTTATCACTTCACAGCTTAATCCGATCACGTCGTGATCATCAATTTACCTTAGGGTTCTTTCCCTATCATCAACAAAACTCCACTCTAGTTCATTCTCATTATCTTTGTCATCTAGACACCATCTTAACATTTTTATTGCCGGAGGTAGGAAACTCCTGAATTATCATTCTCTTAGATACTTCAAGATTCTTCTTTGAATCTTCGCTTATAAATTTTAATCCTTATCTTTCTCTCTCTCCATCTCAGGTTATAGCCTAAGGTACACTTACCTAAGTTCATAACCTACAGCTTTGATACCAACCTGTGACGCCCCCAAATTCGGGTCCCTTCAAACCACGAATCCGGTCCGCCACGATACTACTATCGTCAAACTATTTATATTGTTCATTCATAACTTAATGAATAAAATTTTACTTATTACAATTTAGAATATAAATTCATTCCATTTTCAGGATCTACACAATGACCCCAAACTTTTATAAGTTTCTAATCTTGGTCATTTACTATTCCTGTATCACATCACATTCGATGTTATATAAATATGCGAAATAATTTAAACTTTTTCACTCTCCTTTGAAAATAAATCTTTTATTAATATCTTAACTTGAATCAATTATATATCCTTGAATCAAATTATGTTATGATTCAATCTATTCGAATTACTGTATAAATTTTTACATCTCGATTCGAATATTTCTATGTACTGCCTAGTACAACTTTACAAGCTAACATATATTACACATTGTAAATTACTATCAAATATATTTACTAGAACCTAAACATGGTTCAAGAGCATATATTTAATTAAACAAATCAATCTCCTTTGATGTGATTGAACTTTATCAATCAAGTAGCACGTAACTTTACCGTGAGTCCTTAACCTGCAAAAGTGGTTATTTGCAAGGCTGAGCTCGACAACCCAGCAATTCTAACAGTTTTCATGCAGCACATAGCATATAATAGCGTATTTAGCACATGCATTCATAATCAATTTATACTTACTACGAATGGTACTTCTCACATAACAGGCATAGAGATTTACTTCACAAGCATATCATCAAATATCAACTTTCAAATTTCATACATATCTCATATGCATTTCATATATATACATCAACATTCGCATAACATAATATAGCTTAACTAGCAGTTATCGAATTCATATATCAAATAGGAACTGAAAGACTTGCCTGATTCGTAGTTTATGAACTACGACTTAATTGCTTAACGCTTTACTGCACTTCGTGTATTCCTACACAGTTATATAATCACGGATTCATATCCATCAGTAACATATTTCATGCATTCTCAATGTAATAACAATGTTACATTGTTCTCTAACTAGGTTCGTAAAACCTACACTTCACTTTCTCGTCATACTCTTAGAATAGCTAGGTACGTATAGGTATACCTTAACCACTTGTACATGACATCAACGTTCATATATAGCTATCAACATACTTGATTCGCTAAGTGTTTGACACATTTAAAACCCATTTAGTTAAGTTCAACGTACACATAACGTCTAACTTAATCGTAACTTTATACAACATCACCTATACTATATTTTCATAGCACAAATCAGTTCGTAAAACATTACAATTCCAAACAACGTATCATTGCTTAATATCTTGAAAGTATTCCTTTGGACTTAACTTTTGAAAATCATAATTAACATTCATCTCTAACATATAGCGTGCATCTTAACACCTTACATAGCATATTGGTCATATATTACAAGTTAAAGAAGTCATATAGGCACGCGTCAAACATCAGTTCAAAAATAGAAGTCATTCAAGACTGTAGCACGGCGCAATTGCGCCCTGTCTAGGCTTAGGGACGGCGCAGCTGCGCTGTCCCTGGCCAGACCAGGACTGAGCTACAGTCTTGTGGTTTCTGTCTGAACTTTAACATACTTAAACACTTACACTTCTCATATATACTCACAAAAGGTCTTTACATACTTGTATGACCACTTCAAGTTCAACATTATATAATAGGGACTTTAGTTTAGGATTTTCACGAAATCAAAACCAATTAGGGTTAGGAAATTACTAGGCGTCCTAATTAGCCTTATATTCTCATAAAGAGGTCACATAATCTGTATTACGCATGCTCATTCATATCCATATCTTTTACTCATAGCTAGCATTGTTTAACACTTTAAAACGTGCTTTAACCTCATTCTTGGTTTACTTCCATTATGTTTAACATATAAGACTTATGTTTAGACACATAATGAAACATAGTATGGCATCTCAAGCCTTTAAAATCTAAATACTCATATAATGCAACCTAAGTCCAAGAACATGCTCGAGGTTGCTTTTGAAATCATTTTATCATAAATTATGCAATATAACACCTATAACTCATATCTAGGGATATTATAGACATAACATGACTTATAAATCCTTTAAAATCTAGATATCCATGTGATGCAACTAGATTTTTAAGATATGTTCAAGTTTGCTTTTGAAACCATTGTAGACTTGAACAATGCCACTGAACACATACAAGACAACTTCAAAGCTCTAAACATATGTAGTCAAGTCATGTTATCATGCTCGTAAGGTCAGAGTTTAAATCATGTAGTAGTCATGCATGTTAGTTCACTATGCTAAGCTTTTTCTTGAAAAACTTCTCTAACACAAAGCCTAATAAGGTGGTCATGAACAAAGGAGCTATGAATCACATGTCATGCTCGTTTACATGTGAAATCAGTCATGTGTATAAACCACTAGGCTCAAAATTTGCAGATCATGAACTTTAACCTAGTTTGTTTTCAAAACTTAAAGTCCTTGTTAAAGATCCTCTACCAAATCATGCTAATCTTAGTAAAACATGCTCACATTAGGTTATTATACTTATATATACATGTTACACATGCTTGCATGTTGGCTTAAGCCATAACAACTGATCACACTTAGCAGATTTTTAAAATAGAAGGCTCAACTGAACTCAGAGGACGGCACAGCTGCGTTGCACCCTAGTTCAATGCCATTACAGAAAATTGGAGTCCATGGTGTAATGGGAAGAAACAATGGTTCATGAAGGGTGGTTCAACAACTCCATACCAACCACTTGGCTAGCAATGATCATCTATCCCATAACCACTTGGAGAATACGTAAAGAGAGTTTCTAGGTCATTGTTCATATCCTTTGTGACACTTAATTTGGGATAAGTGAAAAATCTCAGCAACTTGTTATTTTAAGGCTTGATTTGGTTCTTTTAATTCCCATAATGTAATATTAAGGTACAATTGTTACCATATTAGGGATTTAAAGATAAGTTTTATACTCGCATCATATAAGCCATGTACATGAACTACACGCGATAAAATATCGCGGTTAGGCATTAATGCCTGGGTAATCTCATAATTATCTCTACCACTCACATAATCACATTACAACCTTATTTAATATTAATGTTTATTTAAACATTGAATTCCTTTTCAGTTTCTAGAATACACAGATATTTAATCATTTCTGTATTACAACTTCATATGGTACCATGGTGCTACTAGGTACCTCATATAAACATAGTGTACACTTATCTTATGTTTTACTCATGTCACACTTCATGTATTCTTACGCCATAGGCATTATATATTACTATCGCTCACATTTTCCATATTACACAGCAATATTATTTAATGATTATACCCACATTAATATTTTAATTGGGCTAAATATCATTTAGTTGGGTACTTACAACCCACACAATAATTAATTAATATTAATCATTTCATTTCGATAATTATTATGCATTCCTCTAATTAATAGAATATAATATTCTATAATATCGCTTAATTAACCAATATTTAATCCGGGTTAATTAATCTAAACCTTTATTCAAATCCATCCATGGACAACTTAACCACCATTTAAGATTTTTATTATCCTTATGAGTCCTTAATACCCATTTCTTAAACTTTAAATTTCAAAAACTGATTTTACAGCCCGTCGCAGCTGCGCTGGTCATAAGCTTGGTAATGGCGCAGCTGTGCCACACCAAATTTAAAGGCAGACAAGTTTTGCACCAGCAGAAATGAAACCTACGCTTCTAAATACTATACACATCCTCCTTAAGCGTTAACTCGTCTAACATCAATCCCCTTTTTGATTCCACATCATTGGTTACTATATTCCTTAATAATTTAAGAATCACACTTCGAGTTTTAAAACTCAATTTCCCTGATTAGTTTAATCAACTATACATATCCTTTACGGTTTCATACCACCAATAACACAAAACTCGAATGTACACCTACATACATTCCTTTCATCTTCGCTTCTTGCCGTGTATTGAATTACATAATAATCCTCTAACCACTTCAAAGGTATATCGATTATCTATTCTCGTCAACAACGTACATATATACCAGTCTAAACCTAGCATGCGTCGAGCCTTTAATAGTATTCAATATAGTACACTGAGTGGTTTCCCACAAACAACCAACAAATTAGTTTCCGTCTCGTCTACACTATTTTCACAGTGAGTTAGATCGGTTACTAATCCGTATATACCTCCACTCTCTGAAGGAATCGTTTAGCCCAGCTCCTATACATCCACCATTAAAGGGTACGGTCGCACCGTATTAGACTTGATATGTACTCGTTCAAATACTCAGGAATTGGTGATTATCAAAGATATTTAATGTCACCAACTACTATTATAAAATAATTTCGCATAAATTATTTAATATCAATAGATAAATTTTATCCATCTTTTTACTATTTCATCTCTACAATACATAATAAATATATAATAATGATATATATTCATTAAACACAACATTACATATTACATAGCTCATATTACCCTATGTAACACAATACCACCTACCTCGTAGATACTCATTCGAACCCATCTCATGCTTTAAAAATTTTATCTACTAAATTCTTATTTTAATATTTTCTAAAAATTCGGGTTCTTACAGTGAATAAGTAGTATTAGTATTATTTAAACATGTTTATTCAATGTTGTGTTTATAATAAGTATGTCTTTGTAATATTCTCAACTTTTTTATAAGTTGTAATAGCAATTCCCGACTTTTGTGGTCATAAAGGGATAGTGAATGCTTAAAGCAATATATGTTATGTTATGTAAAGTACTATGAATTAGCTGAATGAATATGAATCTATGTTTGATTAATGAAATAAGCTTGATATATTAAACTTATACGATAAGGTTTAGAATGTAAGTTAATAAAGAATAATTTATGATTTTATTTAATCAGATAATGCAGCCAAGAAGACGTCAAACTCGAAACTAAAGGGCAGAAGAATTTGTCAACAATGTTGGAGGTAACAACCAGACCCGATGTAGAACTTTGCGAACATGGTAGCTCGGGCCATGCAGACTGGAATGCCAGCCGCAGGGACTCAGCCAAAAAATCGATTGGCAAATTTCAAAGACTTAAAAGCAGTCGGACCACCAGAATTTAGAGGTACAACTGACCTTGTAGTAGCCCAGACTTGGGTAAAAGAGATAGAAAAGGCATTTGTGATCGCTAGGGTAAATGAGGGGCAAAAGACATTTTTTGCCACCTATATGATGAAAGGGGAGGCGAATTTTTGGTGGGAGGTAAATCAAGCTAGGGCGGGAGAAGGAGTAGTTACGTGGGCTAGGTTTAAAGCACTATTTTTTGAAAACTATTTCTTGTCTAGTATGCAGGCTAGGATGGAGGTAAAATTTTTGGAGTTAAAGTAGGACAATATGAGGGTGTCAGAGTACGCCGCAAAGTTTAACGAATTGGCTAGGTTTGCTCTGTATCAAGTTAATACGGAGACAAGAAAGGCAAGGAGGTTTGAGCTAGGATTAAAATTTTGGCTCTACAATAAGGTGGCAGTGTTACAAATTGGTACTTTCACAGCACTCATGGAAAAGGCTATCATAGCCAAAGAGGGAAGCGAGGCCATGAGCCTCTATAATAAGGAGAAAAGGAACAAGGGCAAGGTCGAGGGAGTTGTGAAGGCAGAAGCCAATAGTGGGAGTAGGAATGTGAAAAGAAAAGGGAACAAATTTGGGAATATCTAGGTTAAGCAAGAAGGTGTGAAGAAGCAGGTGGTACAGTGTGGGAATTGTGGAAAGAATCTCTCAGGGGAGTGTCTGAAAGGAAAGTTTGTGTGCTATATGTGTGGGTAGGAGGGACATATCTCTCCTAACTGTCCAAATCCAAGGGTGAACAGCGGGTGTTTTCTGTGTGGATCAACGGAGCATAAGGTGAAGGATTGTCCGAAAAGGAGAATGGAGGCAGGGAGTGTGAATATGGGGAAAAGCAGCGAGACATTGGCGATAACGGGGCCAACTTCAACCAACAAACCAACGAAATCAACTGCCAGAATCTTCAACATGACCGTTCAGGATACGGTAACAGCAGGTGAAGGAATACCAGGTATTATTCAAATAAATTTTATTTTCTTATATATGATTTTCTTATATATATACTAAATTATTTGATAAAGAAATTTTGAAGGAGGAATTTGAGTTCTATTAGAAATCAAATTTCCGTTTAATCAGATAGACAAGCTTTATGTTGAATAGTTAAAGATTAGTTCGATCAAATCTGATCGAGATCTACTGGCAATGAATGCGTATGATATTTACCCTAGTGTGTATAAGTTTTGAAATGGTGATTCCGAGGACGAAATTCTTATATAGGAGGATGAATGTAATAACCCAACATTTTCAATATAATTAAATAAGAAATTTTGCATATAAATTTTTTTTTAAAATAAAGGTAGAAATATTTGCAAGGTAAAATGTATGTATATATGTGATAAATAAAAATTTATTTATTACATAACTAATTGCAAAAAAAATTTTTAAAGGAATTATGGATCATTATAAATTATATTTTTATAACAAATTAATTTTGTAGTAAAAATATTTTTATTATTTATTTTCTATGAAAAATATAAATATTGTATTATTTAAATAATATATGACATGATTATTAGAATTATTATAATAAATATTTTATTATATGAATTTATTCATATTAGTTATTTTAATTATTTTAACTTAATTAATAAGTCGGATATGGATTCAAAATCCTAATTACGGATTTTGAATAAGACATGTCGACGTCGGGTTTTTTATTTGTCCCTTTTTCGTTACCTGTTCTTTTGTGTTCTCATTTTATGTGAAATTTGTTTGAAAAAAACACGTGAAAAAGGTCCGACATGTGTAATATCGACGATTAGACTATAAGAGTCGCCAGTTCGTTTTTTAACTGGCTGTACCAACACAACCGAGAAAAGGTTTGCACATTAACCCAGTGATGTGACACTGCTAAACGGCTCGGTGAAACTGAGATTCAATTAGGGTCCGGGGACTTGCTTATGCGTAGGGAAGGTGTTAGGCACCCCCCGACATCCATGTTGCCACAGTGACCGCCACTTTTCAAGAAACTGCTATATGAATGTGTGTGTGTGGGGGGTGGGTCAATGTGCTGTTATTTGGAAGTAGTGCTATGCCTCGTTTGCACCTATATACAAAGGGTTTGAATTTATGTAAAAATTCAGTTTTAAACAAGATATAGCAGTGATATTTTTAGAAAAGAGGTTTTTTCAAACCCTTGTGCTCAATAGTAATTGAGGCCTTTGATACTTCCATTTTATTCCATATTCGGCTTGATTGATTTTATTTTACAGATGCGAGGCATCTGTATGAAAATAATGTACAAAAAGGTGTTGAATTCCTCGTGGGTATGAAAACCATATGAGAAAATCCAAACATCACAGATAAATTTACAAGCTGCTTACAGCTAAAAAGGTCCATCACGGGAACCGAATCTAGATTAAGTGGACTGAATCTGTGATCACATGATTCCTAGGCTCACATGATGCCGCAGTTAATAAAAACGCAGTAAGCAGGTATATATATAACAGCTGTAAATGTATATATACAGACATGATCACCAACCACGAAGCACCTCCATGGGGGATCAGAAATGTAAATAAAGCTGTAAAAGCTATCAACCACCACGGAAGAAACTCCAGGCGGGACGAAATGTACAGAAAGCTGTAAAAACGGTCAACCACCACGAAGTAAACTCCAGGTGGGACGAAATGTAAATATATATATTTATATAAGCGATAAACGCACCGGATATAAAATCCAGTCTTATTGGACCAAGTCCGACAACAGTTCATATATATAAGTATATATATATATATATATATATATATATATATATATATATATATATATATATATATATATATATACATACATACAAAAGCAATAAATGCACCGGATGTAAAATCCAGGCTCATTGAACAAAGTTCGACAACAGTTAATATATATAAATATATAAATTAAAGCAGTAAACGCTCCAGACCGAAGTCTAGGCTCATCGAACAGAGTTCGACATGCAGTTCATATATATATATATATATATATATATATATATATATATATATATATATATATATATATATATATATATACAAACGCAAGTAAATGCTCCAGACCGAAGTCTAGGCTCAATCGAGGCATAACTCGATAATGTTAGTCCATATATATATATATGTATATACAAACTAAATAAAACCACGGACCGAAGTCCGGGCAAACACACGTAACACGACTCTCAATGTGAAGAACAGTGTGTGCAAAGATGAAGAGAAAGGCTTTAAAGTGTGTGAGAAGGCTTACAGTGCTCTGCTAAAGAAGACTTATATATCTTTAAAGTAGATGAACACTGGCTTCTGCCGGTACAAAAGTAGCTATATATGAGCTCACAAGTGTTTAAAATGAGAAATCACTTAGTTTGGGGTGTGTACAGAGCAAATTGGGCAGGGCTTCCCCGCTGTTTTCTCTTATAAAATGGCCGCAGGTGTACCGGAGGCTACCCGGAGTGCCCCGGGCATCGCGGGTCCCGCCGTCTCAAAGTACGTTCATGTAGGCAACATGATGTCCGCTCGAACTTTCAGAATTGCAATTCGGGCATCCGATTGAGGTATATAGGACCTATTTCGGACCGTCGTTGTCGAGAGTTACATAATGACATGGGATTAGAGGTTGTATGAAGTCATGAAGATGGGACGATGCCCTCCGATTTTTAGCTTCAAATTCTATCTGTTATCCTGCGCAATAGTCACTCGGGATTGGCTCTTCTGAGCTTTTGTGGGACATTGTTGTGTAGAAATGTATGTCTGAAATGTTGAGACAGCGTGATGTGACATCAAGTTGGCAAGATGACGACTTTGCCCCTCACCGGGGTTATCTCCGATTTGGGCTGATAAAGCAGACGTTGCTCAGGGTTATCGATGAGATTGGACTGCTGCAATGGTGGAAGGTCCTCAGTGTCATCTCTGAGGTGTGCTTGTCCTCCCGGTCTTATCTCCGGGTTGGTACTGAGTATCTAGTTGTGAGCGCCGAGATTGAAGCTGATTGCACGCATTTGAAACAAGCATTTCCGGGGTTATCTCCGGAATTGCCACTGCCTTCCTTAGGGTTATCTCCAAGGTTAGAATTTGCTATTCCCAGTGTTGGGACTGAGACAACATCTCAGGGTTATCTCCGGGATGAAACGGTCTTCTCCGGTTTGTGTTCCAGTATTGTAACTGCAGGTCTCGGGGTTATCTCCGAGGTTAGAATTGTTACACCTAGTGTGTGTTCCGGGGTTGAGGTTGTTACTCCCAGTGGTATCCGGGGTCGAGCTGTTCCTCCCGGTAGTATCCGGAATGGATATGAACCGCCTTCCAGGGCTTCCTCTTAAAAGACGAATCTGCGCTCCTGTGATGTCAATAACAGATATGCAGAAAATTTCGAGTGTCTACAAGGCATAAGAATAATAATATAATATTAATTATATTTCAGTGCTATAAATATATACTGCATGTGTGTATTGATAATGGTTGGTTAATTATGGTGTACAATGATAAAACCCTAGCATTAATTTGATAAACCCTATTTTGAAACTCAAATAGGAGTTCAAGAATGTTATGTAATCGCGTTAATGTGATTAATGACAAATATTAGATTATAACCCTATATATTAGGGAAAACCCTAATTAGTAATTAGAAACTAGATCTAATTACTAAACTAGAACCCTAATTGCTAAGTTATGAACCCTAATAGCTAAATTATAAAGCTTAATGTTAATTAGTACACCTAAACCTAATTTCCAAGTCCTAAGTGATTAGGAAACCTAATTCAATTAGGGAACCCTAATTCTCACTTTTAGAAACTTTAAATTTCCTTTTAATTCTAATTAGAAATCCTACAAAATCAATGTGCCAAACCTTAGGGTTAAACCCTAAGGGTTTGCTAAGTTATAATTTTGCCATTAAAATCAAGAACCAAATGAGCATAATACTCTTTTGCATTATTTAGTAGGAAACTTGTAGATCTAGCAATAATTGGAGTTGGTGAACCACTTTTGACTTACAATGTGACCAAATACTCAGCACATCAGCTATATATCATCAGCCATACATTGTAACAAGTAATATATATAGATCAAGAGAGAGAAAAGCTCGTAAATTGCTTCATTTGTACACTTATACTCAACCTAGACATTCTCTCTCTAAACTCACGAAAATCATTACTGGACCAGTCCCTTATTGAGTTCCTAGAACACCAAAAATAGATCAAGAACCCTAGATTCAAGCATTGTGCAAAATAGGTATAAACCTAACCCTAGAAATTTGATCTTAAATGATATGTTAGAAGTTATGATTTTGTGTTTTAATATGTTGTATGATGTGTAACTAAGTGATCTGGGTTGGTAAATGATAGATCCATAGCATCTAGATGCCCAAAATTGATGTTTTTCAAAATCTGGAAAAACTGGAAAATATGGTCTGACAACCAAATGTCAGACCACATAGATCTTTGTCTGTTTATAGTTTTGGTTGTTTAAATGTTTGAAGTTGTAGGTTGTCATGTGTACTTTGATCTGAAACTTGAATCAAGGTCAGAGCATGTTTATATAGCCAGTTATTGATGGTCAAAGTTGGTTGACCGACCATGACCAAGCAATTCTGGGTAGCCCAGAAACTTCCCAGAACCGTCTGACAGTATGTTCATAGCTTCAGATCTGGCATATGTTTGTTGTATTGTTCTTCTTTTTGCATCCTGGTTGTAGTTTGGCATTTGTACTGTAGATTAAAGCTTTTATAACACCTAATTGATAAACAGGAATAGCATTGTAGACGGTCAAACCAGGCAGGAAGTTCACGTAATACGTTTTCTGGGTAACCCAGAAAACTTAAAACCATGACTTCTGACATGGTTTAACCGAACCAAATCTAGAAATTTAATTGTTGTTAGGCTGGTTTTATGTAATAGATTTGTACCTTTACATGTTCTCTACACATTGAAACACTTAAATCACAAAATCATCACATGGATTGCAAGTTGTGGAAGCCCAAATATGGCTACACGAACTGTTCTTCATTTCTGGGTAACCCATAAAATGAAGAACAGCTCTGACAGCTTGTTCAAGGGCTTAGATCTTGCTCATGTGTTATGTTTTGATCCAAAAATTGTTATGTACTTGTACTATTACATATATACTACAACAGTTGATCAATAGCTAGCCTAGAAACATCTTAGACAATGAACTACACTTGGTCAAACATAGCCCCTCGATAACTGTTTATGAATGTTCTTCAGCTCAAAAACACTATAGGCGACCCTTACTGTCGCTAAAGGCTTTAGCGACAGACTTATTAATTTTAATTAAATAAATTTTCAAAAATCATTTAAAAATAGAAATTAATTTCTGAAAATTACAAAAATAATATTAAAAATTATTTTAAGTTATAAAAATTAACTTTTAATAATTTTACATATTTTTTATAAATATTAGTATTTATTTGAATATTATTGATATTTAATTTATTTAATAAATATATTAAATAAATTAATTAAAAATGATTTTATTATATTAAAAATCATTTTAAATGAAAATAAAGTGTTTAAAAATATTTTAAGTTATAAAACATAACTTTTAATATTTTAAGATGAATTTTTTTAATTATTTAATTTTAATGATATTAGATTTATTTAATAATTATATTAAATAAATTAGTTTAAAAATAATTTTAATATTAAAAAAATCATTTTAAATGAAAATAAAGTGTTTAAAAATATTTTAAGTTATAAAACATAACTTCTAATATTTTAAAGAAAATTTTATTAATAATTTAATATTAATGATATTTGATTTATTTAATAATTATATTAAATAAATAGTTTAAAAATAATTTTATTGATTTAAAAATCATTTAAAAAGGATATAAATGAATTAAAAATATTTTAAGTTATAATAAATGACTTTTAATATTTTGATAAATAATACATTAATATTTAATGTTAATAGTAATTATTTAAAAATAATTTTAAATATTTTAAAAATTATTTAAGGGTAATATTAATAATTTAAAAATATTTTAAGTTATTATAAATAACTTTAATATTTTGGCAATGGTTTCATCAATATTTTAATATTAATGATAATAGAATTATTTAATATTTAAATCATTTAATAATAATTCCAATGTTTGAAAAATCATGATAAATTATAATAATTGTTTAAAAATTATTATAAGTCATTTAAAAATAAGATGATTGATATTTAAAATATCTAAAGGAATATTGAACTACAAGATAGAGTTTTAGACTCGATAACTACCCGATAACGTCATCGGTACACCGAAATATTTCAAAAATTGATCTAGACTTAGATAGTTTGACTTGATAGGTGATTATTTACGATCCAATGACTATTATACATATATGACAATGTGATTAGGTTATATGTTGACTGCAAGTAGCAGTACTATGTGTTACGATATATTTTTCTAATTAAAAGAATGATCTTATTAATGATAGGTATCTGTATAAAAGATAAAACTAAGTTGTGTAAGTAGCAGATCAGGCAAGTATCTTTACC
The DNA here is from genome assembly GCA_016801055.1 of Panax notoginseng. Lineage (NCBI taxonomy): Eukaryota > Viridiplantae > Streptophyta > Magnoliopsida > Apiales > Araliaceae > Panax > Panax notoginseng. The sequence goes on along the minus strand of CM029019.1, from coordinate 153,327,294 downwards.
TTTGCATTTACTTTATGTAATGGACATGTGTAAGTCAGTTTCAGAACTTTATTATCGTTGTGCCAGTTTATTAACTCTACTTTTATTAATTATGTATCTAACCCTTGGTATTCATACAAGTTCTTGAATTCTATCCTTTCATTGATTGCCAGTGTAACATTAATGTATAATCCAGATATATATTTTGTTCGTTAATTTCTAAGATTGGTTATGCAAGTGTCCTCACTTGGATAATGGTTATACTTGTTGATACATACTTATTGATTTTCGGTATCATGTATACCCTTATTAAAGGTCGTCTAAGCTATTTGACCCGGCTAGACACAAATTTAAAAATAGTGTTGAACATGATAAAACCTTATTTTTATCCAACCGAATTATTTTAGTTCGAATTCCAGACTAAGTATGAACAACCCAAACATGGGAAACTTTTGTGCGCCTAAGGCGGATATGCTGGACAAAAATATCGTTCGAACATGTAGTATTGATCAATACAGGGCATAACGGGCTGATCACCCCCCATGCATGTAAGTTATAACAGTTTGTAGATGAAGTTCTGTATACCTTTTCGAAATTTGAAAACAAAGTTCATAGTCTGTCGACTGCTCTTCATTTATAGTCAGTACGTAGTTTCAAAATTTTGATATAGAATTGATATGTTGTTATTATTGGTTCAGCTTACTTCACAACTATTGATTCGTTGTAGAAGTATCATTAAAAGAAAACATTTACTTCTTTCATCTAATATTTATTATTGCTATTACTTGCTGAGCAATCAAATGCTCATTCTTGCTTTAAATTTAAATGTTTTCAGTTAAGTATGATCAACCTGAAGGTTCTACCAAGAACAAAGGGAAAGGAAAGCTGACTGAAAAAGTTTTATGGTATCTTATGTAATAGTTAGACTCTATTAAGACAATGATATTTATTAATTATCATGTAATGATTGTTTTAAAGGTCACGTACCTGGCATTAGACAACTCTGATATATATGTAAATTAAGTTTGATATTTTTATTATTGTTATTATTCCGCTCAAAGAAATGGTATCGAGAAGCACCGAGTTTGGGTTTCAAGTACCTGAATTTGGGGGCGTCACAGAATGTATGCTAGACATGTTCCCTCTAGGCTGCGTAAAATCAAGAACCTACATCACAATGTAAACAAAATCAGAACCCTTGCCCCCACAAATGGGAGAAGGAAGATTAACACGGCTTTTACCTCGTTCGCATGGAGATAGATCGAGGGGTGACGACTCAAATCATCCAGAAGCTTCGAAATCGTCACGTTTATAGCTGGAAGTTCCCTGTGAGGAATAGAAGAAGAAGGAGCAGGATTCGCAAAGGGTACATCCTCTTATTCATCCTTGACATCTGGTCTTTCAACCCGGATTGGACGAATCACTAACTCAGTCAACCGATAAGGCTCTTAGGTTGGGTGAGGTCAAGGCACATCTGAAGCTTTCCTCCTCACACCTGAAGAGGTCCTACGAGAGCTCTCGACTGGTTTGGATCTATATATCTGGACAAAAGTCTCTAAATCACCTTAGAAATGGTGTGGTAAATCCTAACCTGGAGCTCATTAAATGCAAGTTCATAGTTATATGCATGCATACATTACTTTAACATACATCTACAGTAGAGTTAAAAATGTATGATCATTCAATGCTTAGACTCGTGAAATTTTTTTTGCTAGAGTCTCCTTTGTAAAAAGGACTATCCAGATGCACGTAGCCATTCAGTAGCACACCTGAAGTCATAAACATCCTATATGCATGAAAAAATATCAAAGTCATATCCATAAGGGTAGCCTAATTACCAGGATTACTTTGCTTCAAAACCTTTGCTCATTTATCCTCAAATAGGATATAAAAAATTGCAGCAAAAGGTGCCAAATTGACTGTTTCAAAAGTCAATTTTTTTCACATCAATAAGTTCAGCATAGTAAAATACTAACATTTACTGCATTGAATAATTTTTATCAAGTCATATGAGCATGCATATTCACTACTACGTGTTTTGAAGCATTTCGTATGATATCTCACTTTCCAACGGTCAAAACTGGAAAAGAAAATATGTAAATGTTACCAGCATAGTGTAGAACGATTGTACGGTGACTGATTTTATAGATAATAGCCCGAACTTAGTAGATCTGAGGAGGAACTCTCAGATTCTCTGTGCGATTTTAACTTAAAAATGACTTGTTAAAGGGAAAGGCAAGTGAGATATAGCCCACGGGTGGTCACGGGTCTATCTGTGGCTACCTTGGGTGGTCCCTACCCCCTCCGGCTTGATCAAATTTGAGTTGCAAAGGAGGTCCCAAAAGTTAAAAAGGCAAATTAGGAAAAGAGATGCTACGCGATTAAGCGGAAAAGCCTGAAATCCTGATTTCAAAGACCAAACTGCGGGTCTACATATCAATCATTGGTATTCGCCCGGATATAGGGTTCATAAAGTCGATGATCAAAGCTATTGAAAGCGGTCCTTGTCAACGCATTGCGAAGGTCTGATGCCATCAACCTGGGGTTGTAATTGCAATCAAAAGCATACATCTCGTCAGAATTTACCAGCCGTTGGCGATAACTCTAAAGAAGCATCGAAAAGGGTTCCGATAATACAAACCGTGGAAAGTTATTTCAACAAGAATCAGACAACCTTGATATTACAAGCCGTTGGCAGTAACTCCAGCGAAGTGTCAGAAAAACCTGATGATACAAACCACGAAAAATCATCCTCATCGGGGAGGACCGATGATGGAATCTGTTATACAGATCCCCAACAATCAAAATGCAATCCCCAAGACTCGCTCGCAAAAGAGAAGAATGTCTTCGGTGGAAAGCCTTTCTAAAGGATTAAGGACTTAGGTGATAGCCCCAATGTCAACATCCAGTGGTCTCCAGCATTAGAAAACGTCCATTTGCAGGATTTTGAAGACATTGTTGGATAAAATCTAATTACGCACATCACGCAAGTATACGTGGTCAACAAGTAATAACGTGATAAGTTAAGTATCGTTCCCATAGAGACTAGCAAGAAAATAACCCTCACAATTACTAATTTCCTATTAATCCAAATTTTGTTAAACTAACCAATTTAAGAATTATAACTAAAAGTATTAAAAATATTAAAATTACCAAACAGTCAGCAAACCCTAAAAACTGAATTTTCAAACAAATATTGGAGAATTAGGCTTACAACTTCACTCTAAGCAACACTCTGATAATTACACCTTATTCCAGTTTAATTCACTATCCCAGTTTATTAATCAAGAACACTCAAGTAGAACTAGCCACCTCTCGATGCACTAATATCGTATTAACTCAAATCCACAAATTAGATAGAATTAAGTTAAACACCTTAATTAACTAACTCATTATATCTCTATGTGAATTACAATTAAAGAAGGTTTAAGTTCAAGTTCTCTATCCGATTACATGTGATGTTATGCATATCTCTACCCTAACATTCATCAAGATTCCATGCATTCACAAAATTCAAGAGCACATATTATATTGACTAAGTCTAGACTCGTATTTCATCTCTCGAGTTCATACAAGTCCACATAAAATTGGTTATCAAGCAATTTATAGATTCAAGCACAAATCAATATAGATAAATTGAGAAATAGCTTATTAAACTGAAAATCAAAGTTACATAACCATCCATCCACTTAAAGATCCGTTATGAGCCTAATAAAGAATTTAACTCATCGTCAATGAATTAAAAACTGAATTAATTAAAGTAAGCATCATCCCAATTACAAAAATTAAACTAAAGAAGAATAATAAATCCAGAACCAACCTTCTCTCTAGCCTCAATTTGCACTTGTCGTGAAATTTGCCTTCAATGTCGCCCTCCAATGCTTCGCTCAGAAAATCTATCTTCAATAGATGTTAATTGCATGTCTCCTTCTCAATCTTGTTGTTTTCTGTTGATTTCTATGCCAAGACACGTATTCTGATTACAATTCCATGGACTATTGAGTTCCAAGTCATTGCCAACACTCAAGCTTACGTTTCTGCAGCATTTGAAAAGAACAAAACACTGGGAATTTTTCGTACCCCCGGCCCGGCGGGGGTGTTGCTGTGTAAATAGCCATCCCCGGCTGGCATAACTTCTCCTAACTGAGTTTGCACCCCCCCCCCCCGCCCCGACGAGGGTTTTGTATAGGAAATAGCCAGCCCCGACTGGCACAGCTTCTACTAACTGTCCATTTTAGCTCTAAACTTGCCAAATTTCACCAAAACTCTAGTCTTTTAATCCATTTGCCACTCCACCACACCTAAACACAAAACAAAACTAAACAAGTAAAAACAAAACATAAAATCAAGGAATTAACACCGATTAAGCTAAATTAGGAGCCGATTCGTGGGTATAAAACCCACTTATCAAAATCCCCCAAACTTAAATCGTGCTAGTCCTCGAGCACGAAACAAAACAAAAACGTTATACAATGCAATGCAATGAAATGTAATGCATCTAATCTATTTTCCTATGAATCCAACAGTCATCATAGATCCAAATTTATTCCTCCGACCTCAGAGAAATCAAACAAACATGACAATACTCTACATCAAAACCACTCAATAATTCCTTACCAATCCTCGAATCTTAAACCGCTATGACTGGTATAGTATGTTTGTGCTTAAAATTCATGCTAACTAATGTAGATTCAAATTTAATACATAACAAGTCTCTTAGAAGGTATTTTACGGTGTAAACTCAAAAATTTCAAAAATAGACGAAATCCAACTAAAACCAAACATTCACGAAGATTAGGGGTTCGAATAGGGTACTCATGCTCTCTTTTTCATTCATGGGGGCTCTTTTCCCTTATTTCCCATTTTATTCTTTCTTTCTTTCTTTTTTAGATAGATGGATAGTGAGTGCGTTTTACGCTCCATCTCACGCATGTGTTTATGGGGAGTGCGTTTCACATTTCTTCTCAACCCACCACAGGACTCAATTTATTCACTCATGAAAGTTCCCATTTTTTTATAAAAGCTTATATACCTCACTTTTTACCCCAAACTTAGGTTCATGCCAAATTCTTCGTCTTCACTGTCTATCATTGTCATTCTTTCATTTAAACTAGCATTATCCTTTAGAAAATCCTTATGTATGAATTTGAACTAATCAGTACACATAAGTGTTATTGACGTGCTAACCTTTTTATACCAGTGTCAAACATGCAAAAGATCCCATTCATAACTCAAAATTACATTACAGTTCTAATATTCGGTATTGTACTTATCTACTTAATCCCAACCTCATCATTGGCCAAAATAACATGAACTATATCAAACCGCTGGACATATGCAATAGAACACAATACTTAACTAAACTAAATATATTTTTTTTATATATGGTAAACATAACATGATTGAAAACTAAATGAAACTATTTACAATCCTATATTACTATTCAACTAAATGACTACATGAATGCAAACATTTAATATTCCTAAAACTAAACATGAAACTCACATATGCAAAGCTAACTAATAAAATTAAACGTGCAAACATAAAAATTAACTAACTCCCCCAAACTTGAAGATTACAATGTCCTCATTATAAAGATAAAGCATTAATGTATGAGGACTTCCCTGTAGTCTTCTAAGTGGGAGGTGGTGGTGGTGGTTGTTTTTCATCTGAATTACTAGATGGAAACTTTGGCATTAGGGCTGGCTGCTGGTATAGGAATTGTGTATTTGGATTAAAACTATGGAGCGTCACATTCAACAAGGCAAAGGACATATTTATGGCCTCGAACATATGGTCTTGCGTCGCTGTGAGTCTCCACATCTCTCTGCGGGCTTCCTTGTTGTACCCATCCATTTGTTGCTAAAGGATCTGTAACTGAGGACTAAGTATAGCTTCAGGCTCTGGTGTCGCCTCTGTTCCTTGCTCACTCATCGTTGCATCCCCCTTAAATTCGTCGTCATCCGAGGTGTCTTCAACGTCAACCTCATCTTCCGAGGCTGATGGAAATATAAACCTGACTCCTCTAGGGTGCGACTCACCCCCGGGCCACACTGCATACCTCACAATCACCCTCGTGTCTAACATTTTAAGCAGTATCTGGGTGGTCTCATCATCGGACCATCGTACTCCCGCCTGCCTACACAACCCACAAATGAGCGATGGGTGTGGCAAACCGCCAGAGAATGGTCCTCGCAGGCATCTTCAGATGGAAAAGTTGATAATAGCCCCCCACATCTATGATAAAATCTTGGACAACGGCATATAACAGAAATGCCTTCTCCTTAGGAACATCTGACGTGTGTGTGGATGGAAACAGTTTAGCGCACAGGAATGCATACCATATCTTCCCATACCGGCTGAGATCCTTACTATGAAAGACAGTGCCCCCTTTTCGGGCCTTGATCCATGTGGTATCTGGCTTTGTCATTTTCGTTAAAATAGCCTCATAATCAGGATCATGGTCACGTAAGAGAGCATACTGGCAATGTCTAGGCACTCGTAATTGGTAGTATGTGTTGATGGCGTCGGCACTGAAAGGAACTAACATGTCCCACACAAATGCGTTGAACTACAGCCTCGAGCTCTTCCGTGAACTTATTCCAACCTTTTTAATAGATTTGTTGCATCATTTCACCGTCGACATGGTCAGGTGCCAAACCCTGCTCTGGTGTGAGTGCTTTTGTTACAAGGTATTCGTAGCGGTCGGCGGTAGTGGCACTTATGATTTTGTGTTGTTGGGTTTTCGGCACATCAAAGCAATGCACAGCGAAAAATAAATTAAACAAAACAAAATTCGAAACCCAAACAGGATCCATGCGAAACAGAAATTAATTCAGTGTGTAAGAGATTATACCGATTATGAAGCTGGAATTGATGCGATCGAATCTCCAACGCAATTTGAATGAACTACGTCTCTACGGTATCCATACGGACGTACGCGAACCGTCTCACGATTCTGCAATAAAAGGGTGTTGCGGTACTAGCCACCAAAGGATCAAGATTTTCTTTTGAGGTTTTCTCTCTAGTCTCTCTCTAAGAGCGGCTAGGGTTTGTAAGGTTATGATCTTTTCCCTAAAAGGCTGCTATATATCATATATATAGCAGTTAAAAGGAATTAATCAAAAACATAATTTCATAAAATATGAATATATATATATATATATATATATATATATATATATATATATATATATATATATATATATCTTAATTAAGTCTTACTTAATTAATATACCTATATATATAAATTATCCTATTAATTTAAATTCGTAATTTAAATATTATCAATCATATTGACATATTTAAATCTTTACAATTTAAATTAATTCCCTTTTAATTACGTTCTATGTGTGTGACCCTATAAGTTATTATTACGTTGGTAATAATTTTAAAATCATATTATAAAATTATAAACAGTGAGCGGCATCTAGTAATGCATCACTACTATCCAAGTAATAATAAAATTGATGATTCGATACAACCTTTCCGTGACCAATGTTTTAATGTAATTTAATCCTTTTAACCTTGACATCCTAGATTAAACTCGAGTCATGGAATGTGTCATACTCTTCATAATTTAATCTGAGTTTTCTTGATCAACGAGTAGACTATACGAAACAAATCACTATTTGAGCATGGCCATGCATTTCATAGTCCTACTCAATCAAGAGGCCTATGGATATCACCCCTAATATATAGGAGGGTTAAATTCCATCTAGATCACTCATATTCCACACACGATTCATAATGTACCCAATAATCACCTTTATAGTCCACCCTATTAAAGGTGACATTTGATGATATCAAAGTACATAAATTCCCGTGTAGTAATAAAGTGATTTCAGGTCGGAGGACCATTACATCATTGTCACTATGAGAATCGCTAATGACACTTTGCATATTGTTCCACGTAGAATTTTCATGGTGGGTCTGTCTAGTACATCGTTCTCTAACATGTACCTATGCATTGACTTAATATCTCATATATTTATGACCAATGAGATTTGGTCGTCAGTCAATCCACATACTAGTCTTAATGCATCATTGTTGTCCCATCAACAATGATACTCGACTAGGGACTTTTAAGAATAATGATACTAATTATAATTATATAATATCATGTTCAAGTCACATACTTGAAACTATATAATTTGTATCACTATTCTAAGAAATTTTATTATGTTAACATTTATATAACGCAGTAAATAAAACCATAATAAAATCTTTCATTTATTCAATCAAATATATATCAAAATGTTTAGCAATTATATCAAATAATTGGCCTCTAGGGCACAAACTCTAACAGTCTCCCACTTGCACTAGAGCCAATCACTCATGTATCTAATACCCATGGAACTAGTGTAACCTTCGTGCTTCTGCTGCGACAAGGCATTGGTCAGTGGATCTGCAACATTATCATCAGTTGGCACTCTTCCTATATATACATCTCCTCTATCAATGATTTCACGGATGAGATGGTAACGCCTAAGTATATGCTTGGAACGTTGGTGAGATCTGGGTTCCTTAGCTTGTGCAATGGCTCCAATATTATCACAGTATAGCTTAATCGGATCAATAATGGTTGGAACAACACCAAGTTCAGTGACAAACTTTTTAATCCATACAGCCTCCTTGGCCACACTAAAAGCAGCAATATACTCAGCCTCTGTTGTAGAATCAGCTACTATTTCTTGCTTCAAACTTTTCCAGCTAACAGCACCACCATTTAGACAAAACACAAAACCTGACTGAGACTTATAGTCATCATTGTTAGTATGGAAACTAGCATCTTTGTAACCCTTTACTGCCAGTTTGTCTTCACCTCCATATACCAAGAATGAATCCTTAGTCCTTTTTAGGTACTTAAGTATATTCTTGACTGCTGCCCCGTGATATTCACCTGGATTCGACTGGTATCTTCTCGTCATGTTCAAAATATACGAGACATCCGGACGAGTACATATCATTGCATACATGATAGATTCAATTGCCGAAGCATAAGGGATCTTTCTCATATACTCCTCATTATCTTGTGATTTAGGACATGGGGCCTTAGAGATCTTTACACCACGAGTTATGGGTAAGTTTCCTCTTTTTGCCTCTTGCATGCTGAACCGTTTCATCACTTTATCAATATATGTACTCTGACTTAAGCCGAGCATTTTTCTCAATAGATTTTGATACCTAAAATGTAGGCTGCAATGCCTAAATCTTTTATTGAGAAATATTTTCCTAACCATGTTTTTACAGCCTGTAATGAAGGAATGGCATTCCCAATAATTAATATGTCGTCAACATATAATACTAGGAATATAATGTGACTCCCACTAACCTTCTTATATACACAAGGCTCATCTTCATTTTTAATAAAGCCAAACTCTTTGACTGCTTCATCAAATCAAAAATTCCAACTCCGAGATGCTTGATTCAATCCATAAATGGATCGCTGCAGCTTACATACCTTTCCAACATCCTTTGGATTGACAAAACCCTCAGGTTGTGTCATGTACACATCCTCAAGGAGATTTCTGTTAAGGAAAGTAGTTTTGACATCTATCTGCCAGATTTCGTAATCATAAAAAGCTGCAATACCTGATGGATTTAACCATTGCCGCTGGAGAGAAGGTTTCATCATAGTCAACACCTTGAATTTGTTTAAAACTTTTTGCTACCAGTCGGCCTTTATAGGTTTGTACGTTACCATCCATGTCGCTTTTCTTCTTGAAAATCCACTTGCACCCGATTGGTTTTACCCCTTCGGGTGGATCAACCAAAGTCCATACTTGGTTAGTACACATGTAGTCCATCTCAGATTTCATGGCTTCAAGCCATTTCTTAGAATATGGTCCATTCATAGCTTCTTGGTAGAAACTAGGCTCATCTTGATCAATACGCATCACATCGCTGTTTTGAGTCATAAGATATCAATAATATCTCTCAGGCTCTTGGCGTGTCCTACCAGATCTACGAATGCCTTGTGTAATTTGAGTAGGTTCACTTTCCACAATATCTTGTGGTTCCTACTCACGTTCTAACTCAGGTTCAATGATATTTTGTGGTTCTCTAATTTCTTCGAGTTCTACTTTTCTCCCACTGTTTCCTTTAGAGACAAATTCTCTTTCTAGAAAAATACCAGTTCGAGCAACAAACACTTTGTTCTCAGAAGGTTTGTAGAAATAATACCCTTTTGTTTCCTTTGGGTATCCCAAAAATTATATTTGTCATATTTGCGTCCGAGCTTGTTAGAATCCAGACATTTTACAAATGTCTCGCAACCCCAAATCTTCATGAACGACATACTACGATGTTTCCCAGTCCACATCTCATATGGTGTCTTCTAAACCGTCTTTGTAGGAACACGGTTAAGTGTGAATGCAGCTGTCTCTAGGGCATAACCCCAGAAGCTTATTGGAAGATCTGCATGACTCATCATTGATCGTACCATGTCCAACAAGGTGTGATTCCTCCTCTCAGATACACCATTCCATTGTGGTGTTCCAGGTGGAGTGAGTTGTGATATAATACCACACTCCTTTAAAAGGTCATCAAAGTCTTGGCTTAAGTATTCACCTCCTCGATCGGATCGAAGAGCTTTTATGCTTTTGCCAAATTAGTTTTGAACTTCATTCTTGAATTCCTTGAACTTTTCAAAGGATTCGGATTTGTGTCTCATAAGATACACATATCCATATCTACTGAAGTCGTCAGTAAATGTAATGAGGTAATAAAACCTACCTCTTGCTAATGAACTCATGGGTCCACATACATCACTATGTATAAGTCCCAATACATTGTTAGCCCGTTCACTGTGTCCAGTGAAAGGGGCTTTAGTCATCTTGCCTAATAAATAAGACTCGCATTTCTCATATGATTCAAAATCAAATCAATCCAAAAACCCATCTTTATGGAATTTGGATATGCATTTCTCATTTATATGGCCTAAACGACTGTGCCAGAGATATGTCAGATTTGAATCATTTGATTTAAATCGTTTCGTATTTATGTTATAGATAGGCATTTCTAAATCAAGAATATAAAGACCGTTAAACAATTGTGCAACAACATAGCATATATCATTTAAGTAAAACGAACAACGGTTGTTCTTTATTATAAATGATAAAACCTTTCTTGTCCAAAAAAGAAACAGAAATAATGTTTTTGCTTATAGCAAGCACATAATAACAATCCTCTAATTCTAATACTAGCCTAGTTGGCAACGATAAATGATAAGTTCCTACGGCCAGTGCAGCAACTTTTGCTCCATTCCCTACTCGTAGGTTAACCTCTCTTTTTGCCAAAGTCCTACTCCTTCAGAGTTCCTACACATTAACACAAATGTGAGAACCACATCCAGTATCCAATACCCATGATGTAGAAGTAGCCAAGTTGACTTCTATAACATATATACCTGAATCAGAAGTCGCACTTCCTTTCCTTTTCTTCACTTCTTCCAAATAAGCGTGACAATTCCTCTTTCAGTGTCTAGGTTTTCCACAGAAGTGACAATCACCTTCTTTAGCCACTCCACCTTTAGGTTTTAAAGCCTGTATGGTTTTGGAATTGGGTTTGGCACCAAATTTAGATCCTATCTTTTTCTTGCCTTTCCAATTTTACTTAGCATTCCCCTTTTGCACCATCATTATGTGAGTGGGTCCTGCCTTTTTCATGTTATTCTTGGCAGTTCTTAACATGCTCAACAACTCAGTAAGTGGTTTCTCAATTTCATTCATGAGATAATTCATAACAAATTGAGAGTAGCTGCTGTTCAAAGGTTGCAAAACAAGATCAGTTTGGGCTTCCGGAGTGATTGGAAAACCCAACCTATCAAGGTACTCAATATACTCAATCATTTTCAGCACATGTGGACCAACTGGATCACGTTCACCCATCTTATAGTGATACAACGCTTTGCTTGTATCATACCTTTCCTATCGAGCATGCCCTTCGAACAATTTCTTAAGATGCTCGATCATCTCATAAGCATCCATCAACTGCGTTCATAGTTGCTAGCATAAGACAACTCATGTCCAGAGCATCATCTTGATGCTTCTTGTAAGCATTATGATCTGCATGTGGTGCAGTGTCAGCTGGTATTACAGGAATGGGCTTTTCAAGGACATATAGCTTGCGCTCTTGTTTGAGGACAATCCTTAAGTTCGTATGCCAGACAAGGAAATTAATTCCACTCAGCTTGTCCTTCTCAAGGACTGATCGTAGTGAAAGACTATTTGTGTTGTTGTTGTTTGCCATTGATATCTACAATTTATAAGTGCAAAAATAATAAGTCAAATTGCAGAGTTGCTATTATGTAATTGATAATAGTACATTCAAAATATACCTCCCACTATTTTATTCAAATTAATAGCCCTCACCATTAATTCAGAAAGTATTTTCTATTAAATCTTTCTAGTGAGCCAAGATCCATATTTCATTATGCCTTAAGTTAGCTTTGGCTAATCTCTTAAAACACAATTATTTAGGTATACAACCCTTTGTCAATTATATCATATATAACTCTTGGATAGTTTGGTAATCAACATTTGTTTCTAGTCCATCTAATGGTACCTACCAAACTCTTTGCCTCTAAGTCCACAATCTTATTGAAATAACTTAGTTAAGTCGGGCCCAATGATTTCAATAGTTTGGATATCACAATTATCCTATCACATCTTACCTAGATAAATAGGTTACTTTGCTTTGGCAAATGTACATCTATTGATCAAGGTCTTGATGAGTGTTATTCATTGGAAGGCATCTGATTTAGACTTAATAATTTAATGAGGGATTTTATTAATAAATTTAGATATCACCAATTTTAATCTTATTAAGCATGCACATTATTTATCATATCATATCGCATACAAGCATAAATAAAGTGCAAAATTAAATGTGACACACTTATGGCCCAATCCACTGTCAATCTTTTCAAGCTAATGAAAGATTGAAGGTCAATCTAAGGTGGTAAAAGATCTTCAAAATAGTAGCTTCCTTGGATCTTCCTCATGCATGTGCCTCCTTTCCATCCTCATCTTTCATCGTGTCCTTCATCTTTTCATCTACATCTTGTTATCAATTATAACATGACATAAAGAAATCTCGAGTTACATTCGAGGGGATTTAGATGAGAAGAGGATGTTACATCAGAATTTATAGAAAGGCACGACATGAAAGCCGTATTTCAAAACCAAAAACCACTAACATATGGGTCAAAAGGCCATAACTGTTCAGCATGCATATCACAATAAGCACATAACAGTTTATATATAATTAAAGAAAACTATATATAACATATTGGGGTCACGACCATCGTGCGCTACGACGGGGGTGTCCAAGGGGGGGTCTCCCCCCTGGAGGTGGTCCGACTGATCAGTCAGCTAGCGGTGTCAGGGGCAGCGCCCCTGGAAACAGTTTTCAAACAACAATATGTATTGTATAATTTTTTCATACGAATCTCTGAAACATTTTCAAAATCATATATTTAATCCACCAAAATATTCATAATAACAATACACCCAGTACATATCATATATTTTTCAATTAATTATATTATATCGAATTTTCATGCTTCTAATCCAATTAGAACAGAAGTTGTATACTGTTATTATGCCATTTAAGATACAATTAACAGAACTTCATATACATGCATATCTATTACAGATATTCATAATACCAGAATATGCTAATTACAGAATATTAAATATTCAATTTCAGATCGATAAATTGTATCATCATATATCATATATATCGAAAACATTATAATCTATTTCAGATCGATAAAATTGTATCATCACATATCATATATATCGAAAATAATAAAACATGTAATCTGAATTAATCATTTCGCAAGTAGCTTTGATACCACTGTTGGGTTTTCGGCACATCAAAGCAATGCACAGCGGAAAATAAATTGAACAAAACAAAATCTGAAACCCAAACAGGATTCATGCGAAACAAAAATTAATTCAGTGTGTAAGAGATTATACCGATTATGAAGCTGGAATTAATGCGATCGAATCTCCAACACAATCCTAATGAACTACGTCTCTACGGTATCCACACAAACATCCGCGAACCATCTCACGATTCTGCAATAAAAGGGTGTTGTGGTACTAGCCACCAAAGGATCAAGATTTTCTTTTGAGGTTCTCTCTAGTCTCTCTCTAAGAGCAGCTAGGGTTTGTAAGGTTGTGATCTTTTCCCTAAATGGCTACTATATATTATATATATAGCAGTTAAAAGGAATTAATCAAAAACTTAATTTCATAAAATACGAATTTATATATATATATATATATATATATATATATATATGTAAGACCCCAACTTATTAATGAATAAAATCAAATTTTCTCTAAATATTATTGTGAATAATAAGGTGTTAATTTGATATAATACTTTGGTTATGGGTGAAATGTGAAAATTTTGCAAAATAAACAAGTGGTTATAAAATATTCATTTTGTCGGGGAATATTCGTTTGGTCGTGGAATATTCTTTCTGTCGGGGAATATTCGTACGACGGCGCAGCTATTTGTGGGCCCCATAACGGAAAACGATTAGATGAAGATAACGACAAAAATTGAGTTTTTATAAATAACGGCGTAGTTGTTACCGTTAACACTGTTGGAATACCCGGTGGTTAAAATACAGTATTACGCATGGTTGCACAGTAGCACACGAATTGCACAGTATTTTTGAATTATTGATTCTTACAAAGGAAGACACTACTCAATAATTATTACAGTAGTTACTGTTTAATATTTTATTTTATTAATTCAATAATTACTCCATTGATATTTTATATTATTGTTGTTTCAATAGTTGTCACTGCACAGTATTTCCTATTATCAGATCAATAATTCATATTATTTGAATAATATTATTAGATAACATTATTGGCAATGTCTAGAAAGTTCAGTCTAAGGAGAGGTTTGGTCATCTAATTGCGCGCCAGTAAGAAGAAATCTTTATTGGAAAGCCCCCTCTTTCCTAGGAACGGCCTGGTTGTCATAAATGTGATTCAGTAATATTAATTGTGAATAATTAATTATTAATTCATATGATAAAGAAATATTTATTTTATGTGAATATAAATGTTGGATATATTTTGTGGTTACAAATGAAGGAGTTAATATTGAGGTGTTTTATCGGTATTTTTATCGGAATGGAGGTATTAAAAATCAATCAGGGTTTTTAAGATATATTACGGGGGTTATAATTTTTAATCCGACCGTTGGATCGTTGTGATTTTTGGATATGTTATACATATATAAGTTGAGTATATGTCCACAAATTTTGAACCATTAAAAATGAACGTATGATCTGTTATGAATTTTAAGAGATGACTGGTCCAGAAATTATTGAAGTTTCGGAATTTATCATTTTGGTAGAAAATTCTAGAATTGGTGGGCCCCACTTTTGGTTGGTGAGAAATGTGCTGAAAAATTTATTCAAATGTGGTGGGTGGGAATAGTAGCAGGTAAAGTCATCAGGTTGCAGGTCAAGTCTGCTTCGGCGTGCTAACATTTTCCTATAAATAGAGGGCTAAGTTAAAATTGAAAATCACACCAGAATTCATAAGTTTTCTCTCTTTCTCTCTCTATATTATTGAGCATATTTTGTGAGTATTTTGAAACTTTGAGAGTTGCTATTCAGCATAAGTTTCATTCATCCTCATATACGATATTCTGATCAGAAGTACTGTTCGTTTGAGGTAAGGGATATTATTTTCTTTTTAAATGATATTATTTTCTTCAATATCATTATGCTAAAATATTGATATAAACTTTTTATCAAATTTGGAACTTTTTGTGTCGGGATTACTATTCACGTATACGACACTATTCACGTATACGGCACTATTTACGAATACGACATTATTCACTGAAAAATAAAAATTTTTCTTTTTGTCCAAGATGTCTATCATGGTTACTATCTTTGACTGTATCCATTTTTTGATCTTTATTTTTGAATTCTTCTTCACAATTAGTTATTATGGAGTATTATTGCACTTGGATAAACTATAATACGAATCTCTAATATTTGCCCTTCTGTCTCATTGGAATCATTTTCTTTAAGATAATTTTTCGTCATCCTCAGTCCTAAATGATGATATTACTGAATATCTTTGGCCTGTAGTGCAAAGATGAATGATTAACTGATGAATATATTTGGCCCGTAGTGTAAAGATGAACAGGTGTTGAGATGAACATGACCGACTGGTGTTACAAATGAATATCTTTGGCATGTAGTGCAAAGATGAATATTTGATTCAAGATGTATATTGATTGATGTTACAGGGACAAAATATTGATGATGGACTTTTAAATCTTAGAAGATAGTAGAATTCTTTCTCTACTTGACTCTTCTAATGGTTTGTTGTTTCCGCTGCAGTTGTTGATCTAAAACTTGTTGTCTATTATATTTTATCAGATTTTTCCCTGTTGAAGACTAACGATAATTTGTTGTATATTATCTTAGTCATAATATTCTTTACTGGGCTAGTTGAGCTCACCCTTTTCCTTTTTGTTCCATTTTTCTTAGGAGGCGAGAATATAGCGGGAACAAGTCGGGGTGTGGAGTGATGTTTCCAGTCAGTTGTGTTAGCAGTCCTCACTATTTTATAAAATAGTGTTTGAATAATTGTATTGAGGACTTATTTGAGTATGGATATTGTCTAGAAGACAATATTTGTATTTAAACTCAAAGTATGTATTGTCGTATTTCACATGACATTTGAATTATTGAAGTTGTAGTTTGCTTTATGTACCATGTGTTTGGCGACTCAGAATGGGTGTTGTATACCTATTTTGGGGGCGTCACAGTTGGTATCAGAGCTTAGGGATATGGTCTCTAGCGGAGATCGGAGAATAGAACTAGGAGGGGAGAGACGAGTAAATTCTTCGCTAGTGTGTCCTACCTAAGCTTATTTGTTGGTCGGTCATAATATAGGGATATTATGTGATATATTAATTTTTTTAATTAACCCTTGTTTTATGGCAGTATTTGAGAATGGCAGCCGAGAACGTTAACAATGGAGTATATGATACTGTGGAACAACCTTTAGTCACAAATCAGGAGAACGTGCAATAGGAAGGCAATATTTCTCCTGTAAACAACGTTATCGGGAAAACGATGAATGATGGAATGTTAGGAGCTTATTGTAGTTCATACAAAATCAGACGAGGGAGACTCGTGTACAAAATACAAGTGGAAATGATGGCAACGCGCGGTTTGTCACAGCCAAGCAGTTCAAGGAGTTGGGACCACCAGAATTCTGGGAAAAGTCGGATCCGATTAAGGCGGAAACGTGGGTCAAACAAATTACCAAGATATTTGATGTCTTGGGATGCACGGAGGAACAGAAAGTTCCATTCGCCACATTTATGTTCCATGGTGAGGCAGATTACTGGTGGGAATCTGTAAAGCGTACCCAGCCAGCCGCACTCAGCATGTCTTGGGAAACGTTTCAGAAGCAGTTCAATGATAAGTACTTTCCTAAAAGTATTCGTCATATGAAGGAGGTAGAATTTATCAGACTAGAACAAAATAACATGACCGTGTCTCAGTACGAGGCGAAGTTCGCGGAGTTATCCAGGTTTGCACCTCATTTAGTGGATAACGAGGAACGTATGACAAGGATATTTTTGACAGGTCTAAAACTCGAGATTCGGCAATATCTTATCTCTCATAAATTTTTTTTATATTCAGTTGTTGTAAACAGGGCTCAATTATTAGAGCGAGATAATGAGTATGTTCAACCGAGGGACCACAACCAGGGACATACCGGTGGTGGCAGTCATCGAAGCAATGAAAACCAGCAGGGAGGAAAATATTCGGACAAAAGCGGTAACCACTCTGGTGGTAATCGTGGTCGTCATAATAGAAGGAGCGAGTCGGGAAGAGATTTCAAGAAGGAATGTACAACAATGATAACGTGAAGACGTTAGGACAAACATCAACTGTAAGACCCCGAATTTTATGAAATAAAAGTATTCAATGTTTCTTATAATTACTATTCAGTAAATGGTTAAATTGATAAAAGTTTAAAGTTATGGGTGAAATATGAATTTTTTCCAAAATAAGCAAGTGGTTATAAAATAATCATTGTTGTCGGGGAATATTCGTTTGGTCGTGGAATATTCTTTCTGTCGGGGAATATTCGTACGACGGCGCAGCTATTTGTGGGCCCCATAACGAATAACTGTCGGGTGAAGAAAACGACAAATTTGAGTTTTTACAAATAACGGCGTAGTTGTTACCGTTAACACTGTTGGAATACCCGGTGGTTAAAATACAGTAATACGCGTTATTGCACAGTAGCACACGGTATTGCATAGTATTTTTGAAATTATTGATTCTTACGTAAGAAGGCACTACTCAATAATTGTTACAGTAATTACTGTTCAATATTTTATTTTATTGATTCAATAATTGCTACGTTGAAATTTTATATTATTGTTGTTCAATAATTGTCACTGTACAGTATTTTCCATTATCATATCAATAATTCATATTATTTGAATAATATTATTAGATAACATTATTAGCAATGTCTAGAAAGTTCTGTCTAAGGAGAGGTTTGGTCACCTAATTGCGCGCCAGTAAGGAAAAATTCTTATTGGAAAGCCCCCTCTTTCCTGGGAACGGCCTGGTTGTCATAAATGTGATTCTGTAATATTATTTGTGAATAATTAATTATTGATTTATATGATAAGGAAATATTTATTTTATGTGGATATAAACGAGAGATATATTTTTGTGGTTAAAAATGAAGGAGTTAATGTTGAGGTTTTTATCCGTATTTTTGTCGGAATGGAGGTATTAAAAAATGAGGGTTTTTGAGATATTTTGCGGGGGTTATAATTTTTAATCCGACCGTTGGATCATGGTAATTTTTGGATATATTATACATATATAAGTTGAGTATATGCCCACAAATTTTGAACCGTTAAAAATGAACGTATGATTTATTATGAATTTTACAAGATGACTGGTTCAGAAATTGTTGAATTTTCGGAGTTTATCATTTTGATGAAAAATTCTAGAATTGGTGGGCCCCACTTGTGGTTGGTGAAGAAATGTGCTGAATTATATTTCAAATGTGGTGGGTTGGAATAGTAGCAGGTAAGGCCATCAGGTTGCAGGTTAAGCCTACTAAAATTTTCCTATAAATAGAGGGCTAAGTTAGAATTTAAAATCACACCAGAAACAAGTTTTCTCTCTTTCTCTCTCTATATTATGAAACATATTTTGTGAGTATTTAGATACTTTGAGAGTTGCTATTCAGTGCAAGTTTCCTTCGGCTTTGCATACCGAACAGAAGTACTACTCTTTTGAGGTAAGGGATAGTAAGGAATTTTAAGGGTTATTATGTTTTTCAGTTTCGTAATTTTTCTGAACTTCAGAAAATTCTGAAAAAAATTTGAAATGATATTTTGATGAGTTTTATTGATTGTGTCCAAAAATGGTGATTTTTGGATGTATAGATTAAGAGTTATGAATTTTACGGAGAAATACTATTTTAAAAGTAACTGCTTATAACTCCTTGTGGTTAACTCCAAAATTGATGAAATTTTTATTGAGAGTACATGTATATAATAGGAGTATACTCTGTGAATTTCAAAATTTTTAGAGAAAAGTACAATTTTTGATAAATGTCTAAATATTCGGCTATTTTGGCCATATGAAAAATAATAAATGACTTTTAAAAATTCTGAGAAAAATATATGTTCACTATGGGACTATATTATGCTAAATCCCAGAAAAAAAAATATTTTTAGAACTGATTTGGTATTTTTCATGAAAATGGTCTAGTTATGAGTAAATGAATTAAATATGTTTTATGAAGTAAGAAAATTAGAAAATAGGATTTTATGGCTTGAGAATCCTATATGAGGTATATGCAGATTTTTGATGAGGGTTTTGGTTATTGATGATGAAATCTTATGAGTTTGGCATTTTAGGATGATTAAATGCATTATTTAGTAAAGTGTAAACAATTAAAATAAATTATTTATAAACTTAAGAAATATTATTCTTTCAATATCATTATACCGAAATATTGGTATGTATTTTATTGTGAAATTTCTTCCTTTTTGTGTCGAGTTTACTATTCATGAGTTACTATTCACGAGTTGTTATTCATGGGTTACTATTCACGAGTTACTATTCATGACAAAATTAGTTTCTTTTTCTGACCAAATTATAGTTGAGTTATGAATATTACTCTTGAGATTAAATCTATATGTTGATTATATTGATTTTATTATTATATATAATATTTTTATAACCCTAATGATGATATTTCTCTTTGACTTGAGTGTAAAGATGGGTAGATTTTTGGTATGATCATGACTATGGGTTCTCTTTGGCCAGTAGTGTAAAGTTGAATCGTTGATTGGTATGATCATGACCATTGAATTTATAAGTGAATATCTTTAGCTTAAGTGCAAATGTGAATTGATCAACATGATTATAATTATTATTTATATAAATTCTGAAATGATTATATATTTCTTTGAGATATTAATATCTTTGGCCTGTAGTGTAAAGATGAAATATTGATGAATATCTTTGGCCTGTAGTGCAAAGATGAATTATTGATGAATATTTTTGGCCCGTAGTGCAAAGATGACATGTTGTTGAATATCTTTGGCCAGAAGTGCAAAGATGAACAGATGTTGAGATAAACATGACCAACTGGTGATACAAATGAATATCTTTGGCCGTAGTGCAAAGATGAAGTTATTAGTATGATTATGAACAGGAAATATGATTTGGTGTAACCATGATCTTTGATGTTTCAGGTAAAGGTAGGTGATGAAAATTATCTTCGTCCTGGATGAGAAGAGAAATTTAGAACTACAGTTATGATTATGAGTTATTCATATGATTGTGGACCAGAATTATTGATTGATGTTACAGGGATAAAATATTGTTGATGAATTTTTAACATGGGGAAGATAATAGACTTTATAGTCTATTTGATTCTTCTAATGGATTGCTCGTTCCGCTGCAACTATGGTTGAAATTTTTATCATTTACCATATGTTCTAAATCTCTGATTTATTATTGATGAAGGCTATTGATAATTTAATTATCTTTAGTCATGATATTCTTTACTGAGCTAGTTGTGCTCACCCTTTTGCTTCACAATTCCTTTCAGGTAATAAGAGTGTAGCTGGGTCGAGCGAGGTTAACGGGGAAATAGAACGGTGGTCTCTAGCTGTGGATGTTCTCCCGAAGCAGTATAGAAAAGTTTATTTAGTAGTTTTATTTGGTGAATCCAATAGGGTAAGGTGTACCTAACGTTGGAAGGGTGGTTTGCTACTATCATACAAGATGTCTAATGACATACAACCTCGTGTCATCATAAGACAGGGATGTGCTCATCCACTTGCTGAGTATATATACGAGCACTACCTATATAATCTTGGTGTTTGTTTGAAGTATAATTCTCAATTAGAGACAGTAGAGATAATGATATGTCAAGAGAAGACTCACCATTGGGAAGAATATGATAGTAATCTTCTCGTTTTTCTTTAGGGTCTATTGGGTCAACCAAGAATAATTCTGTGGCCATATGATATCTATCATAACCTAGACGCATGGCCTCCCATGTACGAAGGTTTCCTTGAGCACTTCCCAAAGATTCTAATTTTTAAAACAGTTTTTGACTATACCTTTATGTAAGGTGTCATTGTGAGGTGATGTCCACGGTTGGAACATGAGTCACATTTGGTATATATTTGTATCCAAACTCACAGTATATATGTTGTTGTATTTTGCACGACAATTGTTGTAATAAAGTTATAGTTGTTTTCTGTACCATGTATTTGGCGACTCAGAATAGGTTGGATGGAATGGGCCTATTTTGGGGCCGTTACATTTGGTATCAGAGCTTAGGGATATGATCTCTGGCGGAGATCGGGAAATACAACTAGGAGGGGAGAGATGAGTAAATCCTTCGCTAGTGTGTCCTACCTAAGCTTATTTGTTGGTCAGTCATAATATTGGGATATTATGTGATATGTTAATTTGTTTAATTAACCCTTGTTTTATGGCAGTATTTGAGAATGGCAGCTGAGAATGCTAACAATAGAGTGAATGAGACTGTGGGGATACCTCTAATCACTAACCGTGATAATGTGATGTCAGACAAAAAAGGAATTAGAGATATCCATGTGGTGAGTGAAGAATTGATAGTTACACCCGAGATAGTCGCAGAGATAACAGCTGAGACTGAGGAAGAAGAGGAAGAAGAAGTATCAGAGGAGAGTTTATTAGAGGTATTATATGATGAAAATGTAGAATTTCAAAATCGTATTCATGAGTTAGAAGAGCAGGCAGAAGAACGACAGGCAGTCGTGGAACAAAAGGATGCAACAATTCAAGCTTGTGTTACCCGATATGTGATGCTTGAACAGAAGCATTCTTTGGCAGAGTATAAGATGATAAAAATAGAATCTGAGCTGAAAGAAGAAAAAACTGAACGAGTGAGAATAAGTGATGCATGGGCAAAAGCCGCACGACACGTGGATATTGTGGAAAGAGATGTTCGATCTAAGAAGGCTAAAATATATGATATGAATTTCTCTTTTTGGAAAGCAATTGGGAGAACCCAACATCGAGTTTTGAATTACCCTGTACATAGCGGTCAACCTGAATCCGATATGGATCGAAGATTGATGATTCAGATCATGAATGAGGAGTACGAAGAGGCAGTTGAGGGAGGAATATGTCCTATAGAAAGGTATATTCCAACGGTAATGATGACGCCAAATGCTGCTCCAGACAAGTCAAAGCCGAGTAGTTCGAGGGATGACGGTTGTCATGACTTCCCAACAAATGAGGAACCCAAATGAAGTTATCATGGGAGATGAGCAATGGAGAAATCATGATGATCTGAGAGATAGAATCTGAAATGGAAGCAAGGTATTCTCAACTCTTCGAAATACCAGGTACGTAAATTTCGGGGACGAAATTTCATAAGGAGGGGAGATTGTAAGACCCCGAATTTTATGAAATAAAAGTATTCAATTTTTCTTATAATTATTATTCAGTAAATGGTTAAATTGATAAAAGTTTAAAGTTATGGGTGAAATATGAATTTTTTTCAAAATAAGCAAGTGGTTATAAAATAATCATTGTTGTCGGGGAATATTCGTTTGGTCGTGGAATATTCTTTCTGTCGGGGAATATTCGTACGACGGCGCAGCTATTTGTGGGCCCCATAACGAATAACTGTCGGGTGAAGAAAACGACAAATTTGAGTTTTTACAAAAACGGCGTAGTTGTTACCGTTAACACTGTTGGAATACCCGGTGGTTAAAATACAGTAATACGCGTTATTGCACAGTAGCACACGGTATTGCATAGTATTTTTGAAATTATTAATTCTTACGTAAGAAGACACTACTCAATAATTGTTACAGTAATTACTGTTCAATATTTTATTTTATTGATTCAATAATTGCTACGTTGAAATTTCATATTATTGTTGTTCAATAATTGTCACTGCACAGTATTTCCCATTATCATATCAATAATTCATATTATTTGAATAATATTATTAGATAACATTATTGGCAATGTCTAGAAAGTTCTGTCTAAGGAGAGGTTTGGTCACCTAATTGCGCGCCAGTAAGGAAAAATTCTTATTGGAAAGCCCCCTCTTTCCTGGGAACGGCCTGGTTGTCATAAATGTGATTCTGTAATATTATTTGTGAATAATTAATTATTGATTCATATGATAAGGAATATTTATTTTATGTGGATATAAACGAGGGATATATTTTTGTGGTTAAAAATAAAGGAGTTAATGTTGAGGTTTTTATCCGAATTTTTGTCGGAATGGAGGTATTAAAAAATTAGGGTTTTTTGAGATATTTTGTGGGGGTTATAATTTTTAATCTGACCGTTGGATCGTGGTAATTTTTGGATTTGTTATACATATATAAGTTGAGTATATGCCCACAAATTTTGAACCGTTAAAAATGAACGTATGATTTATTATGAATTTTACAAGATGACTGGTTCAGAAATTGTTGAATTTTCGGAGTTTATCATTTTGATGGAAAATTCTAGAATTGGTGGGCCCCACTTGTGGTTGGTGAAGAAATGTGCTGAATTATATTTTAAATGTGGTAGGTGGGAATAGTAGCAGGTAAAGCCATCAGGTTGCAGGTCAAGCCTACTAAAATTTTCCTATAAATAGATGGCTAAGTTAGAATTGAAAATCACACCAGAAACAAGTTTTCTTTCTTTCTCTCTCTATATTATGAAGCATATTTTGTGAGTATTTAGATACTTTGAGAGTTGCTATTCAGTGCAAGTTTCCTTCGGCTTTGCATACCGATCAGAAGTACTGCTCTTTTGAGGTAAGGGATAGTAAGGAATTTTAAGGGTTATTATGTTTTTCAGTTTCGTAATTTTTCTGAACTTCAGAAAATTCTGAAAAAATTTGAAATGATATTTTGATGAGTTTTATTGATTGTGTCCAAAAATGGCGATTTCTGGATGTATAGATTAAGAGTTATGAATTTTACGGAGAAAGACTATTTTAAAAGTAACCGCTTATAACTCCTTGTGGTTAACTCCAAAATTGATGAAATTTTTATTGGGAGTACATGTATATGATAGGAGTATACTCTGTGAATTTCAGAATTTTTAGAGAAAAGTACAATTTTTGATAAATGTCTAAATATTCGGCTATTTTGGCCATATGAAAAATAGTAAATGACTTTTAAAAATTCTGAGAAAAATATATGTTCACTATGGGACTATATTATGCTAAATCCCAAAAAAAAAAAATTTTGGAACTGATTTGGTATTTTTCATGAAAATAGTGTAGTTATGAGTAAATGAATTAAATATGTTTTGTGAAGTAAGAAAATTAGAAAATAGGATTTTATGGCTTGAGAATCCTATATGAGGTATATGCAGATTTTTGATGAGGGTTTTGGTTATTGATGATGAAATCTTATGAGTTTGGCATTTTAGGATGATTAAATGCATTATTTAGTAAAGTGTAAACAAATAAAATAAATTGTTTATAAGCTTAAGAAATATTATTCTTTCAATATCATTATACCGAAATATTGGTATGTATTTTATTGTGAAATTTCTACCTTTTTGTGTCGGGTTTACTATTCATGAGTTACTATTCACGAGTTACTATTCATGGGTTACTATTCACGAATTACTATTCATGACAAAATTAGTTTCTTTTTCTGACCAAATTATAGTTGAGTTATGAATATTACTCTTGAGATTAAATCTATATGTTGATTATATTGATTTTATTATTATATATAACATTTTTATAACCCTAATGATGATATTTCTCTTTGACTTGAGTGTAAAGATGGGTAGATTTTTGGTATGATCATGACTATGGGTTCTCTTTGGCCAGTAGTGCAAAGTTGAATCGTTGATTGGTATGATCATGACCATTGAATTTATAAGTGAATATCTTTAGCTTAAGTGCAAATGTGAATTGATCAACATGGTTATAATTATTGTTTATATAAATTCTGAAATGATTATATATTTCTTTGAGATATTAATATCTTTGGCCTGTAGTGCAAAGATGAAATATTGATGAATATCTTTGGCCTGTAGTGCAAAGATGAATTGTTGATGAATATCTTTGGCCCGTAGTGCAAAGATGACATGTTGAATATCTTTGGCCAGAAGTGCAAAGATGAACAGATGTTGAGATAAACATGACCAACTGGTGATACAAATGAATATCTTTGGCCGTAGTGCAAAGATGAAGTTATTAGTATGATTATGAACAGGAAATGTGATTTGGTGTAACCATGATCTTTGATGTTTCAGGTAAAGATAGGTGATGAAAATTATCTTCGTCCTGGATGAGAAGAGAAATTTAGAACTACAGTTATGATTATGAGTTATTCATATGATTGTGGACCAGAATTATTGATTGATGTTACAGGGATAAAACATTGTTGATGGATTTTTAACATGGAGAAGATAATAGACTTTATAGTCTATTTGACTCTTCTAATGGATTGCTCGTTCCGCTGCAACTATGGTTGAAATTTTTATCATTTACCATATGTTCTAAATCTCTGATTTATTATTGATGAAGGCTATTGATAATTTAATTATCTTTAGTCATGATATTCTTTACTGAGCTAGTTGTGCTCACCCTTTTGCTTCACAATTCCTTTCAGGTAATAAGAGTGTAGCTGGGTCGAGCGAGGGTAACGGGAAAATAGAACGGTGGTCTCTAGCTGTGGATGTTCTCCCGAAGCAGTATAGAAAAGTTTATTTAGTAGTTTTATTTGGTGAATCCAATAGGGTAAGGTGTACCCAACGTTGGAAGGGTGGTTTGCCACTATCATACAAGATGTCTAACGACATACAACCTCGTGTCATCATAAGACAGGGATGTGCTCATCCACTTGCTGAGTATATATACGAGCACTACCTATATAATCTTGGTGTTTGTTTGAAGTATAATTCTCAATTAGAGACAGTAGAGATAATGATATGTCAAGAGAAGACTCACCATTGGGAAGAATATGATAGTAATCTTCTCGTTTTTCTTTGGGGTCTATTGGGTCAACCAAGAATAATTCTGTGGCCATATGATATCTATCATAACCTAGACGCATGGCCTCCCATGTACGAAGGTTTCCTTGAGCACTTCCCAAAGATTCTAATTTTTAAAACAGTTTTTGACTATACCTTTATGTAAGGTGTCATTGTGAGGTGATGTCCACGGTTGGAACATGAGTCACATTTGGTATATATTTGTATCCAAACTCACAGCATATGTGTTGTTGTATTTTGCACGACAATTGTTGTAATAAAGTTATAGTTGTTTTCTGTACCATGTATTTGGCGACTCAGAATAGGTTGGATGGAATGGACCTATTTTGGGGCCGTTACATTTGGTATCAGAGCTTAGGGATATGATCTCTGGCGGAGATCGGGAATACAACTAGGAGGGGAGAGATGAGTAAATCCTTCGCTAGTGTGTCCTACCTAAGCTTATTTGTTGGCCAGTCATAATATTGGGATATTATGTGATATGTTAATTTGTTTAATTAACCCTTGTTTTATGGCAGTATTTGAGAATGGCAGCTGAGAATGCTAACAATGGAGTGAATGAGACTGTGGGGATACCTCTAATCACTAACCGTGATAATGTGATGTCAGACAAAAAGGAATTAGAGATATCCATGTGGTGAGTGAAGAATTGATAGTTACACCCGAGATAGTCGCAGAGGTAACAGCTGAGACTGAGGAAGAAGAGGAAGAAGAAGTACCAGAGGAGAGTTTATTAGAGGTATTATATGATGAAAATGTAGAATTTCAAAATCGTATTCATGAGTTAGAAGAGCAGGCAGAAGAACGACAGGCGGTCGTGAAACAAAAGGATGCAACAATTCAAGCTTGTGTTACCCGATATGTGATGCTTGAACAGAAGCATTCTTTGGCAGAGTATAAGATGATAAAAATAGAATCTGAGCTGAAAGAAGAAAAAACTGAACGAGTGAGAATAAGTGATGCATGGGCAAAAGCCGCACGACACGTGGATATTGTGGAAAGAGATGTTCGATCTAAGAAGGCTAAAATATATGATATGAATTTCTCTTTTTGGAAAGCAATTGGGAGAACCCAACATCGAGTTTTGAATTACCCTGTACATAGCGGTCAACCTGAATCCGATATGGATCGAAGATTGATGATTCAGATCATGAATGAGGAGTACGAAGAGGCAGTTGAGGGAGGAATATGTCCTATAGAAAGGTATATTCCAACGGTAATGATGACGCCAAATGCTGCTCCAGACAAGTCAAAGCCGAGTAGTTCGAGGGATGACGGTTGTCATGACTTCCCAACAAATGAGGAACCCAAATGAAGTTATCATGGGAGATGAGCAATGGAGAAATCATGATGATCTGAGAGATAGAATCTGAAATGGAAGCAAGGTATTCTCAACTCTTCGAAATACCAGGTACGTAAATTTCGGGGACGAAATTTTATAAGGAGGGGAGATTGTAAGACCCCGAATTTTATAAAATAAAAGTATTCAATTTTTCTTATAATTATTATTCAGTAAATGGTTAAATTGATAAAAGTTTAAAGTTATGGGTGAAATATGAATTTTTTTCAAAATAAGCAAGTGGTTATAAAATAATCATTGTTGTCGGGGAATATTCGTTTGGTCGTGGAATATTCTTTCTGTCGGGGAATATTCGTACGACGGCGCAGCTATTTGTGGGCCCCATAACGAATAACTGTCGGGTGAAGAAAACGACAAATTTGAGTTTTTACAAAAACGGCGTAGTTGTTACCGTTAACATTGTTGGAATACCCGGTGGTTAAAATACAGTAATACGCGTTATTGCACAGTAGCACACGGTATTGCATAGTATTTTTGAAATTATTGATTCTTACGTAAGAAGACACTACTCAATAATTGTTACAGTAATTACTGTTCAATATTTTATTTTATTGATTCAATAATTGCTACGTTGAAATTTCATATTATTGTTGTTCAATAATTGTCACTGCACAGTATTTCCCATTATCATATCAATAATTCATATTATTTGAATAATATTATTAGATAACATTATTGGCAATGTCTAGAAAGTTCTGTCTAAGGAGAGGTTTGGTCACCTAATTGCGCGCCAGTAAGGAAAAATTCTTATTGGAAAGCCCCCTCTTTCTTGGGAACGGCCTAGTTGTCATAAATGTGATTCTGTAATATTATTTGTGAATAATTAATTATTGATTCATATGATAAGGAATATTTATTTTATGTGGATATAAACGAGGGATATATTTTTGTGGTTAAAAATAAAGGAGTTAATGTTGAGGTTTTTATCCGAATTTTTGTCGGAATGGAGGTATTAAAAAATTAGGGTTTTGTGATATTTTGTGGGGGTTATAATTTTTAATCCGACTGTTGGATCGTGATAATTTTTGGATTTGTTATACATATATAAGTTGAGTATATGCCCACAAATTTTGAACCGTTAAAAATGAACGTATGATTTATTATGAATTTTACAAGATGACTGGTTCAGAAATTGTTGAATTTTCGGAGTTTATCATTTTGATGGAAAATTCTAGAATTGGTGGGCCCCACTTGTGGTTGGTGAAGAAATGTGCTGAATTATATTTTAAATGTGGTAGGTGGGAATAGTAGCAGGTAAAGCCATCAGGTTGCAGGTCAAGCCTACTAAAATTTTCCTATAAATAGATGGCTAAGTTAGAATTGAAAATCACACCAGAAACAAGTTTTCTTTCTTTCTCTCTCTATATTATGAAGCATATTTTGTGAGTATTTAGATACTTTGAGAGTTGCTATTCAGTGCAAGTTTCCTTCGGCTTTGCATACCGATCAGAAGTACTGCTCTTTTGAGGTAAGGGATAGTAAGGAATTTTAAGGGTTATTATGTTTTTCAGTTTCGTAATTTTTCTGAACTTCAGAAAATTCTGAAAAAATTTGAAATGATATTTTGATGAGTTTTATTGATTGTGTCCAAAAATGGCGATTTCTGGATGTATAGATTAAGAGTTATGAATTTTACGGAGAAAGACTATTTTAAAAGTAACCGCTTATAACTCCTTGTGGTTAACTCCAAAATTGATGAAATTTTTATTGGGAGTACATGTATATGATAGGAGTATACTCTGTGAATTTCAGAATTTTTAGAGAAAAGTACAATTTTTGATAAATGTCTAAATATTCGGCTATTTTGGCCATATGAAAAATAGTAAATGACTTTTAAAAATTCTGAGAAAAATATATGTTCACTATGGAACTATATTATGTTAAATCCCAAAAAAAAAAAATTTTGGAACTGATTTGGTATTTTTCATGAAAATAGTGTAGTTATGAGTAAATGAATTAAATATATTTTGTGAAGTAAGAAAATTAGAAAATAGGATTTTATGGCTTGAGAATCCTATATGAGGTATATGCAGATTTTTTATGAGGGTTTTGGTTATTGATGATGAAATCTTATGAGTTTGGCATTTTAGGATGATTAAATGCATTATTTAGTAAAGTGTAAACAAATAAAATAAATTGTTTATAAGCTTAAGAAATATTATTCTTTCAATATCATTATACCGAAATATTGGTATGTATTTTATTGTGAAATTTCTACCTTTTTGTGTCGGGTTTACTATTCATGAGTTACTATTCACGAGTTACTATTCATGGTTACTATTCACGAATTACTATTCATGACAAAATTAGTTTCTTTTTCTGACCAAATTATAGTTGAGTTATGAATATTACTCTTGAGATTAAATCTATATGTTGATTATATTGATTTTATTATTATATATAACATTTTTATAACCCTAATGATGATATTTCTCTTTGACTTGAGTGTAAAGATGGGTAGATTTTTGGTATGATCATGACTATGGGTTCTCTTTGGCCAGTAGTGCAAAGTTGAATCGTTGATTGGTATGATCATGACCATTGAATTTATAAGTGAATATCTTTAGCTTAAGTGCAAATGTGAATTGATCAACATGGTTATAATTATTGTTTATATAAATTCTGAAATGATTATATATTTCTTTGAGATATTAATATCTTTGGCCTGTAATGCAAAGATGAAATATTGATGAATATCTTTGGCCTGTAGTGCAAAGATGAATTGTTGATGAATATCTTTGGCCCGTAGTGCAAAGATGACATGTTGAATATCTTTGGCCAGAAGTGCAAAGATGAACAGATGTTGAGATAAACATGACCAACTGGTGATACAAATGAATATCTTTGGCCGTAGTGCAAAGATGAAGTTATTAGTATGATTATGAACAGGAAATGTGATTTGGTGTAACCATGATCTTTGATGTTTCAGGTAAAGATAGGTGATGAAAATTATCTTCGTCCTGGATGAGAAGAGAAATTTAGAACTACAGTTATGATTATGAGTTATTCATATGATTGTGGACCAGAATTATTGATTGATGTTACAGGGATAAAACATTGTTGATGGATTTTTAACATGGAGAAGATAATAGACTTTATAGTCTATTTGACTCTTCTAATGGATTGCTCGTTCCGCTGCAACTATGGTTGAAATTTTTATCATTTACCATATGTTCTAAATCTCTGATTTATTATTGATGAAGGCTATTGATAATTTAATTATCTTTAGTCATGATATTCTTTACTGAGCTAGTTGTGCTCACCCTTTTGCTTCACAATTCCTTTCAGGTAATAAGAGTGTAGCTGGGTCGAGCGAGGGTAACGGGAAAATAGAACGGTGGTCTCTAGCTGTGGATGTTCTCCCGAAGCAGTATAGAAAAGTTTATTTAGTAGTTTTATTTGGTGAATCCAATAGGGTAAGGTGTACCCAACGTTGGAAGGGTGGTTTGCCACTATCATACAAGATGTCTAACGACATACAACCTCGTGTCATCATAAGACAGGGATGTGCTCATCCACTTGCTGAGTATATATACGAGCACTACCTATATAATCTTGGTGTTTGTTTGAAGTATAATTCTCAATTAGAGACAGTAGAGATAATGATATGTCAAGAGAAGACTCACCATTGGGAAGAATATGATAGTAATCTTCTCGTTTTTCTTTGGGGTCTATTGGGTCAACCAAGAATAATTCTGTGGCCATATGATATCTATCATAACCTAGACGCATGGCCTCCCATGTACGAAGGTTTCCTTGAGCACTTCCCAAAGATTCTAATTTTTAAAACAGTTTTTGACTATACCTTTATGTAAGGTGTCATTGTGAGGTGATGTCCACGGTTGGAACATGAGTCACATTTGGTATATATTTGTATCCAAACTCACAGCATATGTGTTGTTGTATTTTGCACGACAATTGTTGTAATAAAGTTATAGTTGTTTTCTGTACCATGTATTTGGCGACTCAGAATAGGTTGGATGGAATGGACCTATTTTGGGGCCGTTACATTTGGTATCAGAGCTTAGGGATATGATCTCTGGCGGAGATCGGGAAATACAACTAGGAGGGGAGAGATGAGTAAATCCTTCGCTAGTGTGTCCTACCTAAGCTTATTTGTTGGCCAGTCATAATATTGGGATATTATGTGATATGTTAATTTGTTTAATTAACCCTTGTTTTATGGCAGTATTTGAGAATGGCAGCTGAGAATGCTAACAATGGAGTGAATGAGACTGTGGGGATACCTCTAATCACTAACCGTGATAATGTGATGTCAGACAAAAAAGGAATTAGAGATATCCATGTGGTGAGTGAAGAATTGATAGTTACACCCGAGATAGTCGCAGAGGTAACAGCTGAGACTGAGGAAGAAGAGGAAGAAGAAGTACCAGAGGAGAGTTTATTAGAGGTATTATATGATGAAAATGTAGAATTTCAAAATCGTATTCATGAGTTAGAAGAGCAGGCAGAAGAACGACAGGCGGTCGTGAAACAAAAGGATGCAACAATTCAAGCTTGTGTTACCCGATATGTGATGCTTGAACAGAAGCATTCTTTGGCAGAGTATAAGATGATAAAAATAGAATCTGAGCTGAAAGAAGAAAAAACTGAACGAGTGAGAATAAGTGATGCATGGGCAAAAGCCGCACGACACGTGGATATTGTGGAAAGAGATGTTCGATCTAAGAAGGCTAAAATATATGATATGAATTTCTCTTTTTGGAAAGCAATTGGGAGAACCCAACATCGAGTTTTGAATTACCCTGTACATAGCGGTCAACCTGAATCCGATATGGATCGAAGATTGATGATTCAGATCATGAATGAGGAGTACGAAGAGGCAGTTGAGGGAGGAATATGTCCTATAGAAAGGTATATTCCAACGGTAATGATGACGCCAAATGCTGCTCCAGACAAGTCAAAGCCGAGTAGTTCGAGGGATGACGGTTGTCATGACTTCCCAACAAATGAGGAACCCAAATGAAGTTATCATGGGAGATGAGCAATGGAGAAATCATGATGATCTGAGAGATAGAATCTGAAATGGAAGCAAGGTATTCTCAACTCTTCGAAATACCAGGTACGTAAATTTCGGGGACGAAATTTTATAAGGAGGGGAGATTGTAAGACCCCGAATTTTATGAAATAAAAGTATTCAATTTTTCTTATAATTACTATTCAGTAAATGGTTAAATTGATAAAAGTTTAAAGTTATGGGTGAAATATGAATTTTTTTCAAAATAAGCAAGTGGTTATAAAATAATCATTGTTGTCGGGGAATATTCGTTTGGTCGTGGAATATTCTTTCTGTCGGGGAATATTCGTACGACGGCGCAGCTATTTGTGGGCCCCATAACGAATAACTGTCGGGTGAAGAAAACGACAAATTTGAGTTTTTACAAAAATGGCGTAGTTGTTACCGTTAACACTGTTGGAATACCCGGTGGTTAAAATACAGTAATACGCGTTATTGCACAGTAGCACACGGTATTGCATAGTATTTTTGAAATTATTGATTCTTACGTAAGAAGGCACTACTCAATAATTGTTACAGTAATTACTGTTCAATATTTTATTTTATTGATTCAATAATTGCTACGTTGAAATTTCATATTATTGTTGTTCAATAATTGTCACTGCACAGTATTTCCCATTATCATATCAATAATTCATATTATTTGAATAATATTATTAGATAACATTATTGGCAATGTCTAGAAAGTTCTGTCTAAGGAGAGGTTTGGTCACCTAATTGCGCGCCAGTAAGGAAAAATTCTTATTGGAAAGCCCCCTCTTTCTTGGGAACGGCCTGGTTGTCATAAATGTGATTCTGTAATATTATTTGTGAATAATTAATTATTGATTCATATGATAAGGAATATTTATTTTATGTGGATATAAACGAGGGATATATTTTTGTGGTTAAAAATGAAGGAGTTAATGTTGAGGTTTTTATCCGAATTTTTGTCGGAATGGAGGTATTAAAAATTAGGGTTTTGAGATATTTTGTGGGGGTTATAATTTTTAATCCGACCGTTGGATCGTGGTAATTTTTGGATTTGTTATACATATATAAGTTGAGTATATGCCCACAAATTTTGAACCGTTAAAAATGAACGTATGATTTATTATGAATTTTACAAGATGACTGGTTCAGAAATTGTTGAATTTTCGGAGTTTATCATTTTGATGGAAAATTCTAGAATTGGTGGGCCCCACTTGTGGTTGGTGAAGAAATGTGCTGAATTATATTTTAAATGTGGTAGGTGGGAATAGTAGCAGGTAAAGCCATCAGGTTGCAGGTCAAGCCTACTAAAATTTTCCTATAAATAGAGGGCTAAGTTAGAATTGAAAATCACACCAGAAACAAGTTTTCTTTCTTTCTCTCTCTATATTATGAAGCATATTTTGTGAGTATTTAGATACTTTGAGAGTTGCTATTCAGTGCAAGTTTCCTTCGGCTTTGCATACCGATCAGAAGTACTGCTCTTTTGAGGTAAGGGATAGTAAGGAATTTTAAGGGTTATTATGTTTTTCAGTTTCGTAATTTTTCTGAATTTCAGAAAATTCTGAAAAAATTTGAAATAATATTTTGATGAGTTTTATTGATTGTGTCCAAAAATGGCGATTTCTGGATGTATAGATTAAGAGTTATGAATTTTACGGAGAAAGACTATTTTAAAAGTAACCGCTTATAACTCCTTGTGGTTAACTCCAAAATTGATGAAATTTTTATTGGGAGTACATGTATATGATAGGAGTATACTCTGTGAATTTCAGAATTTTTAGAGAAAAGTACAATTTTTGATAAATGTCTAAATATTCGGCTATTTTGGCCATATGAAAAATAGTAAATGACTTTTAAAAATTCTGAGAAAAATATATGTTCACTATGGGACTATATTATGCTAAATCCCAAAAAAAATTATTTTTGAAACTGATTTGGTATTTTTCATGAAAATAGTCTAGTTATGAGTAAATGAATTAAATATGTTTTGTGAAGTAAGAAAATTAGAAAATAGGATTTTATGGCTTGAGAATCCTATATGAGGTATATGCAGATTTTTGATGAGGGTTTTGGTTATTGATGATGAAATCTTATGAGTTTGGCATTTTAGGATGATTAAATGCATTATTTAGTAAAGTGTAAACAAATAAAATAAATTGTTTATAAGCTTAAGAAATATTATTCTTTCAATATCATTATACCGAAATATTGGTATGTATTTTATTGTGAAATTTCTACCTTTTTGTGTCGGGTTTACTATTCATGAGTTACTATTCACGAGTTACTATTCATGGGTTACTATTCACGAGTTACTATTCATGACAAAATTAGTTTCTTTTTCTGACCAAATTATAGTTGAGTTATGAATATTACTCTTGAGATTAAATCTATATGTTGATTATATTGATTTTATTATTATATATAACATTTTTATAACCCTAATGATGATATTTCTCTTTGACTTGAGTGTAAAGATGGGTAGATTTTTGGTATGATCATGACTATGGGTTCTCTTTGGCCAGTAGTGCAAAGTTGAATCGTTGATTGGTATGATCATGACCATTGAATTTATAAGTGAATATCTTTAGCTTAAGTGCAAAGGTGAATTGATCAACATGGTTATAATTATTGTTTATATAAATTCTGAAATGATTATATATTTCTTTGAGATATTAATATCTTTGGCCTGTAGTGCAAAGATGAAATATTGATGAATATCTTTGGCCTGTAGTGCAAAGATGAATTGTTGATGAATATCTTTGGCCCGTAGTGCAAAGATGACATGTTGAATATCTTTGGCCAGAAGTGCAAAGATGAACAGATGTTGAGATAAACATGACCAACTGGTGATACAAATGAATATCTTTGGCCGTAGTGCAAAGATGAAGTTATTAGTATGATTATGAACAGGAAATGTGATTTGGTGTAACCATGATCTTTGATGTTTCAGGTAAAGATAGGTGATGAAAATTATCTTCGTCCTGGATGAGAAGAGAAATTTAGAACTACAGTTATGATTATGAGTTATTCATATGATTGTGGACCAGAATTATTGATTGATGTTACAGGGATAAAACATTGTTGATGGATTTTTAACATGGAGAAGATAATAGACTTTATAGTCTATTTGACTCTTCTAATGGATTGCTCGTTCCGCTGCAACTATGGTTGAAATTTTTATCATTTACCATATGTTCTAAATCTCTGATTTATTATTGATGAAGGCTATTGATAATTTAATTATCTTTAGTCATGATATTCTTTACTGAGCTAGTTGTGCTCACCCTTTTGCTTCACAATTCCTTTCAGGTAATAAGAGTGTAGCTGGGTCGAGCGAGGGTAACGGGGAAATAGAACGGTGGTCTCTAGCTGTGGATGTTCTCCCGAAGCAGTATAGAAAAGTTTATTTAGTAGTTTTATTTGGTGAATCCAATAGGGTAAGGTGTACCCAACGTTGGAAGGGTGGTTTGCTACTATCATACAAGATGTCTAACGACATACAACCTCGTGTCATCATAAGACAGGGATGTGCTCATCCACTTGCTGAGTATATATACGAGCACTACCTATATAATCTTGGTGTTTGTTTGAAGTATAATTCTCAATTAGAGACAGTAGAGATAATGATATGTCAAGAGAAGACTCACCATTGGGAAGAATATGATAGTAATCTTCTCGTTTTTCTTTGGGGTCTATTGGGTCAACCAAGAATAATTCTGTGGCCATATGATATCTATCATAACCTAGACGCATGGCCTCCCATGTACGAAGGTTTCCTTGAGCACTTCCCAAAGATTCTAATTTTTAAAACAGTTTTTGACTATACCTTTATGTAAGGTGTCATTGTGAGGTGATGTCCACGGTTGGAACATGAGTCACATTTGGTATATATTTGTATCCAAACTCACAGCATATGTGTTGTTGTATTTTGCACGACAATTGTTGTAATAAAGTTATAGTTGTTTTCTGTACCATGTATTTGGCGACTCAGAATAGGTTGGATGGAATGGACCTATTTTGGGGCCGTTACATTTGGTATCAGAGCTTAGGGATATGATCTCTGGCGGAGATCGGGAAATACAACTAGGAGGGGAGAG
Source organism: Panax notoginseng (assembly GCA_016801055.1). NCBI lineage: Eukaryota > Viridiplantae > Streptophyta > Magnoliopsida > Apiales > Araliaceae > Panax > Panax notoginseng. The sequence continues at coordinate 153,290,263 of CM029019.1, read as the reverse complement.
ATGAGTAAATCATTCGCTAGTGTGTCCTACCTAAGCTTATTTGTTGGTCAGTCATAATATTGGGATATTATGTGATATGTTAATTTGTTTAATTAACCCTTGTTTTATGGCAGTATTTGAGAATGGCAGCTGAGAATGCTAACAATGGAGTGAATGAGACTGTGGGGATACCTCTAATCACTAACCGTGATAATGTGATGTCAGACAAAAAAGGAATTAGAGATATCCATGTGGTGAGTGAAGAATTGATAGTTACACCCGAGATAGTCGCAGAGGTAACAGCTGAGACTGAGGAAGAAGAGGAAGAAGAAGTACCAGAGGAGAGTTTATTAGAGGTATTATATGATGAAAATGTAGAATTTCAAAATCGTATTCATGAGTTAGAAGAGCAGGCAGAAGAACGACAGGCGGTCGTGGAACAAAAGGATGCAACAATTCAAGCTTGTGTTACCCGATATGTGATGCTTGAACAGAAGCATTCTTTGGCAGAGTATGAGCTGAAAGAAGAAAAAACTGAACGAGTGAGAATAAGTGATGCATGGGCAAAAGCCGCACGACACGTGGATATTGTGGAAAGAGATGTTCGATCTAAGAAGGCTAAAATATATGATATGAATTTCTCTTTTTGGAAAGCAATTGGGAGAACCCAACATCGAGTTTTGAATTACCCTGTACATAGCGGTCAACCTGAATCCGATATGGATCGAAGATTGATGATTCAGATCATGAATGAGGAGTACGAAGAGGCAATTGAGGGAGGAATATGTCCTATAGAAAGGTATATTCCAACGGTAATGATGACGCCAAATGCTGCTCCAGACATGTCAAAGCCGAGTAGTTCGAGGGATGGCGGTTGTCATGACTTCCCAACAAATGAGGAACCCAAATGAAGTTATCATGGGAGATGAGCAATGGAGAAATCATGATGATCTGAGAGATAGAATCTGAAATGGAAGCAAGGTATTCTCAACTCTTCGAAATACCAGGTACGTAAATTTCGGGGACGAAATTTCATAAGGAGGGGAGATTGTAAGACCCCGAATTTTATGAAATAAAAGTATTCAATTTTTCTTATAATTACTATTCAGTAAATGGTTAAATTGATAAAAGTTTAAAGTTATGGGTGAAATATGAATTTTTTTCAAAATAAGCAAGTGGTTATAAAATAATAATTGTTGTCGGGGAATATTCGTTTGGTCGTAGAATATTCTTTTTGTCGGGAAATATTCGTACGACGGCGCAGCTATTTGTGGGCCCCATAACGAATAACTGTTGGGTGAAGAAAACGACAAATTTGAGTTTTTACAAATAACGGCGTAGTTGTTACCGTTAACACTGTTGGAATACCCGGTGGTTAAAATACAGTAATACGCGTTATTGCACAGTAGCACACGGTATTGCATAGTATTTTTGAAATTATTGATTCTTACGTAAAAAGGCACTACTCAATAATTGTTACAGTAATTACTGTTCAATATTTTATTTTATTGATTCAATAATTGCTACGTTGAAATTTTATATTATTGTTGTTCAATAATTGTCACTGCACAGTATTTCCCATTATCATATCAATAATTCATATTATTTGAATAATATTATTAGATAACATTATTGGCAATGTCTAGAAAGTTCTGTCTAAGGAGAGGTTTGGTCACCTAATTGCGCGCCAGTAAGGAAAAATTCTTATTGGAAAGCCCCCTCTTTCCTGGGAACGGCCTGGTTGTCATAAATATGATTCTGTAATATTATTTGTGAATAATTAATTATTGATTCATATGATAAGGAAATATTTATTTTATGTGGATATAAACGAGGGATATATTTTTGTGGTTAAAAATGAAGGAGTTAATGTTGAGGTTTTTATCCGTATTTTTGTCGGAATGGAGGTATTAAAAATCAGGATTTTTGAGATATTTTGTGGGGGTTATAATTTTTAATCCGACCGTTGGATCGTGGTAATTTTTGGATATGTTATACATATATAAGTTGAGTATATGCCCACAAATTTTGAACCGTTAAAAATGAACGTATGATTTATTATGAATTTTACAAGATGACTGGTTCAGAAATTGTTGAATTTTCGGAGTTTATCATTTTGATGGAAAATTCTAGAATTGGTGGGCCCCACTTGTGATTGGTGAAGAAATGTGCTGAATTATATTTCAAATGTGGTGGGTGGGAATAGTAGCAGGTAAAGCCATCAGGTTGCAGGTCAAACCTACTAAAATTTTCCTATAAATAGAGGGCTAAGTTAGAATTGAAAATCACACCAGAAACAAGTTTTCTCTCTTTCTCTCTCTATATTATGAAGCATATTTTGTGAGTATTTAGATACTTTGAGAGTTGCTATTCAGTGCAAGTTTCCTTCGGCTTTGCATACCGATCAGAAGTACTGCTCTTTTGAGGTAAGGGATAGTAAGGAATTTTAAGGGTTATTATGTTTTTCAGTTTCGTAATTTTTCTGAACTTCAGAAAATTCTGAAAAAATTTGAAATGATATTTTGATGAGTTTTATTGATTGTGTCCAAAAATGGCGATTTCTGGATGTATAGATTAAGAGTTATGAATTTTACGGAGAAAGACTATTTTAAAAGTAACCGCTTATAACTCCTTGTGGTTAACTCCAAAATTGATGAAATTTTTATTGGGAGTACATGTATATGATAGGAGTATACTCTGTGAATTTCAGAATTTTTAGAGAAAAGTACAATTTTTGATAAATGTCTAAATATTCGGCTATTTTGGCCATATGAAAAATAGTAAATGACTTTTAAAAATTCTGAGAAAAATATATGTTCACTATGGGACTATATTATGTTAAATCCCAAAAAAAAAAAATTTTGGAACTGATTTGGTATTTTTCATGAAAATAGTCTAGTTATGAGTAAATGAATTAAATATATTTTGTGAAGTAAGAAAATTAAAAAATAGGATTTTATGGCTTGAGAATCCTATATGAGGTATATGCAAATTTTTTATGAGGGTTTTGGTTATTGATGATGAAATCTTATGAGTTTGGCATTTTAGGATGATTAAATGCATTATTTAGTAAAGTGTAAACAAATAAAATAAATTGTTTATAAGCTTAAGAAATATTATTCTTTCAATATCATTATACCGAAATATTGGTATGTATTTTATTGTGAAATTTCTACCTTTTTGTGTCGGGTTTACTATTCATGAGTTACTATTCACGAGTTACTATTCATGACAAAATTAGTTTCTTTTTCTGACCAAATTATAGTTGAGTTATGAATATTACTCTTGAGATTAAATCTATATGTTGATTATATTGATTTTATTATTATATATAATATTTTTATAACCCTAATGATGATATTTCTCTTTGACTTGAGTGTAAAGATGGGTAGATTTTTGGTATGATCATGACTATGGGTTCTCTTTGGCCAGTAGTGCAAAGTTGAATCGTTGATTGGTATGATCATGACCATTGAATTTATAAGTGAATATCTTTAGCTTAAGTGCAAAGGTGAATTGATCAACATGGTTATAATTATTGTTTATATAAATTCTGAAATGATTATATATTTCTTTGAGATATTAATATCTTTGGCCTGTAGTGCAAAGATGAAATATTGATGAATATCTTTGGCCTGTAGTGCAAAGATGAATTGTTGATGAATATCTTTGGCCCGTAGTGCAAAGATGACATGTTGTTGAATATCTTTGGCCAGAAGTGCAAAGATGAACAGATGTTGAGATAAACATGACCAACTGGTGATACAAATGAATATATTTGGCCGTAGTGCAAAGATGAAGTTATTAGTATGATTATGAACAGGAAATGTGATTTGGTGTAACCATGATCTTTGATGTTTCAGGTAAAGATAGGTGATGAAAATTATCTTCGTCCTGGATGAGAAGAGAAATTTAGAACTACAGTTATGATTATGAGTTATTCATATGATTGTGGACCAGAATTGTTAATTGATGTTACAGGGATAAAACATTGTTGATGGATTTTTAACATGGAGAAGATAATAGACTTTATAGTCTATTTGACTCTTCTAATGGATTGCTCGTTCCGCTGCAACTATGGTTGAAATTTTTATCATTTACCATATGTTCTAAATCTCTGATTTATTATTGATGAAGGCTATTGATAATTTAATTATCTTTAGTCATGATATTCTTTACTGAGCTAGTTGTGCTCACCCTTTTGCTTCACAATTCCTTTCAGGTAATAAGAGTGTAGCTGGGTCGAGCGAGGGTAACGGGGAAATAGAACGGTGGTCTCTAGCTGTGGATGTTCTCCCGAAGCAGTATAGAAAAGTTTATTTAGTAGTTTTATTTGGTGAATCCAATAGGGTAAGGTGTACCCAACGTTGGAAGGGTGGTTTGCCACTATCATACAAGATGTCTAACGACATACAACCTCGTGTCATCATAAGACAGGGATGTGCTCATCCACTTGCTGAGTATATATACGAGCACTACCTATATAATCTTGGTGTTTGTTTGAAGTATAATTCTCAATTAGATACAGTAGAGATAATGATATGTCAAGAGAAGACTCACCATTGGGAAGAATATGATAGTAATCTTCTCGTTTTTCTTTGGGGTCTATTGGGTCAACCAAGAATAATTCTGTGGCCATATGATATCTATCATAACCTAGACGCATGGCCTCCCATGTACGAAGGTTTCCTTGAGCACTTCCCAAAGATTCTAATTTTTAAAACAGTTTTTGACTATACCTTTATGTAAGGTGTCATTGTGAGGTGATGTCCACGGTTGGAACATGAGTCACATTTGGTATATATTTGTATCAAAACTCACAGCATATGTGTTGTTGTATTTTGCACGACAATTGTTGTAATAAAGTTACAGTTGTTTTTTGTACCATGTATTTGGCGACTCAGAATAGGTTGGATGGAATGGACCTATTTTGGGGTCGTTACATCAACTGTTTCTAGGGGAGGAGAATGACCACCGGTCGTATGTTACAAATGTGGGAAAGAGGGACATATCAGCCCAAACTGCCCACAACAATCCAAGGTATGTTATAACTATGGAAACGAGGGTCATATAGCTCAAGAGTGTTCTGTAGCAAAACCAAGTTCAGTGGAGATGGTGACTCCAAAAGTTGTCCCGGATAAGTAAAAATCAGCGGTTCCTAGAAGGGCGTTTGTCGTGACTGGCCAAAATGCGAGAAACCCGAATGAGGTGATCACGGGTAAGCTAATCTTGAATTCTTGCGAAGTTTATACTTTACTAGATACCGGTTCTACCCATTCTTTTATCTCTCCTGCTTGTGCTCAACGTTTGAACTTGACTCCGGAGAAATTGACCTTTGACTTATCTGTTGAAACTCCGTTGGGTGAAACCTTTATTACATCTACAGTTTATAAATCTTGCTTAATCCAAGTTGGCACCATCACATTACCTGTTGACCTTATGTCTTTAAAGATACTTGCATTTGATGTGATTTTAGGGATTGATTGGTTAACTACTCATCATGCCAAAATTGATTGTTTTCGTAAGGTTGTTAGTTTTCATATTCCTAACCAACCTGTTATGCGAATTCAAGCAACCAAGCCATTAAAATCAATCGCTGTTATATCAAGCCATAAAGCCATTCGTTTATTAAAAAACGAATGTCAAGCTTTCTTAGCCCATGTTATGGACTTGAACAAAAACACGACAGATTTGAATAATATTTCTGTTGTTAGTGAATTTCCTGACGTATTTCCTGAAGAACTTCCTGGTCTACCCCCAGAACGTGAAGTTGAATTCTTTATTGACCTTGAACCCGGTATAAAGCCCATTTCTAAAAACCCATATTGAATGGCTCCTATTGAACTTCAGGAGTTAAAAGTCCAATTACAGGAGTTATTAGACATCGATTTTATTAGTCCTAGTACATCTCCTTGGGGTGCTCCTGTTTTATTCGTAAAGAAGAAAGACGAGAGTATGCGACTTTGTATCGACTATAAGGAATTGAACCATGTCACCATCAAGAATAGGTATCCGCTACCTCGCATTGATGACCTATTCGACCAGTTACAAGGAGCACAATTCTTTTCAAAGATCGACCTTCATTCTGGATATCATCAGCTGAAGATTAAAACTGAGGATATTCCAAAGACTGCCTTCAGAACTCGGTACGGGCATTATGAATTCTTAGTCATGTCTTTTGGATTGACTAATGCTCCTGCTGCTTTCATGGATATGGTGAACCGTGTGTTCAAAGAATATTTGGATCAGTTCGTTGTTGTCTTTATTGATGACATCCTCATCTATTCCAAAAGCCATAAAGATCATGAGCGCCATTTGAAGCTGATATTGCAAAGGCTTCGTGAAAACAAGTTATATGCCAAACTGAAGAAATGCAAGTTCTGGCTTGAGGAAGTAGCATTCCTTGGGCACGTGGTGTCAAAACATGGAGTATCTGTCGACCCGGTGAAGATTGAAGCCATACAAAGTTGGAGCAACCGAAGTCGGTAACCGAAGTACGTAGCTTTCTAGGCTTAGCTGGTTATTATCGGAGATTTGTGGAAGGATTTTCTCGAATCGCTACTCCGTTAACTCAGATGACTCAGAAAGATACAAAATTCGTATGGAGTGAGGAATGCGAGAAGAGTTTCCAAGAACTCAAGAGGAGACTCATTTCGGCACCTGTTCTGACAATACCATCTGGTTCGGATAGATTTGTTATCTACAGCGATGCTTCAGGCAAAGTGTTAGGATGTGTTCTCATGCAACATGGGAAAGTCATAGCCTATGCCTCGCGACAACTCAAAGAATATGATAGAAATTATCCTACTCATGATTTGGAGTTGGCAGCAGTCGTTTTCGCGTTGAAGATCTGGAGACACTACCTGTATGGAGAGAAAGTGGAGATCTATACAGATCATAAAAGCCTTAAATATTTCTTCACCCAAAAGGAACTCAACATACGGCAACGACGTTGGCTCGAGCTGCTGAAAGATTATGATCATACCATCCAATATCATCCTGGAAAAGCAAACGTAGTAGCTGACGCATTGAGTAGAAGATCATATGCGGGTACGAGTGCAATGTTGTTAACACAAAGGCCCATTTTGTATGACTTGCAAATGATGGAGATAGAGATGAAGGCTCCAAGTACTCACATGATGATATCAAATATACGAGTAGAACCGACTTTAATCGATAAAGTTAAAGCTGCTCAAGCTATGGACATGGAGCTGATGCGTATGAAGAAGAAAGTGCAAGAAGGTGTTATTCCAGAAGTAAGAATCGATGAAGAAGGAATACTTCGAGTCAACTCCAGACTTTGTGTTCCTAACGATTTTGACTTGAAGCATAGAATAATGATGGAGGCACACAACACACCGTTTGCAATCCATCCTGGGAGTACCAAAATGTATCATGATCTTCGACATACATTTTGGTGGAGCAATATGAAAAGAGAGATCGCAGAGTTTATCTCGAGGTGTTTAACTTGTCAACGTGTAAAAGCGGAGCATCAAGTACCAAAGGGTCCATTGCAACCAGTTGAGATCCCGAAATGGAAGTGGGAACACATTACCATGGATTTCGTTACAGGTCTTCCCAAGGTGTCTCAAGGCATAGATGCGATTTGGCTTATTGTTGATAGATTAACCAAGTCTGCCCATTTCTTGCCTATACGTGAGACTTATTCCCTTGAACGTCTTGCTAGTATGTACGTGAATGAGATTGTGAGATTGCATGGCATGCCAGTATCCATAGTTTCAGATCATGACCCAAGATTCACTTCACGATTTTGGGTTAGCTTGCAGAAAGCTATGGGCACGGATTTACGATTTAGTTCAGCATACCATCCTCAAACGGACGGGCAATCAGAGAGGACTATTCAAACCCTTAAAGATCTATTAAGACTTTGTGTTCTAGATCTCAAAGGAAGTTGGGATAAGTACTTGCCACTGGTGGAATTCTCCTACAACAACAGTTATCAGGCAAGTATAGGTATGGCTCCATTTGAAGCCTTATATGGACGAAAGTGTCATTCTCCAGTATGTTGGGACGAGGTGGGTGAAGCAACATTGTTGGGACCAGAATTGGTACGCATAACTACAGAGAAGATCTAAACGATTCGACAACGTATACAAACGGCACAGGATCGACAAAAGAGTTATGCGGATCTTCATCCAAAGGATGTAGAATTTAGTATTGGGGATCATGTATTGTTACGTGTTGCACCATGGAAAGGAGTTACAAGATTTGGGAAGAGAGAAAAGCTCAATCCACGGTTTATTGGTCCATTTGAAATTCTTGACCGAATAGGAAATGTGGCATATCGACTCGCATTACCTCCAAGCATGTCTCATGTTCATATCATAAATATGTAAAAGACCCGAACCACATAATTGAGTTAGAACCAGACGAGATAGCCGAAGATTTAACGTACAAGGAGGTACATGTTAAGATCTTGGATAGGAAAGAGCATGTTCTACGTACGAAGGTTATACCACAAGTTAAGGTTTTGTGGAGAAACCATGCTATTGAAGAAATGACCTGGGAGTTGGAATCATAAATGAAAGCGAGGTATCCTCACCTTTTCGAAACACCAGGTACGTACGTCAATTTCGAGGACGAAATTTCATAAGAAGGGGAGGTTGTAAGACCCCAACTTATTAATGAATAAAATCAAATTTTTTCTAAATATTATTGTGAATAATAAGATGTTAATTTGATATAATACTTTGGTTATTGGTGAAATGTGAAAATTTTACAAAATAAACAAGTGGTTATAAAACATTCATTTTATCGGGGAATATTCGTTTGGTCGTGGAATATTCTTTCTGTCGGGGAATATTCGTACAACGGCGCAGCTATTTGTGGGCCCCATAACGGAAAATGATTGGATGAAGATAACGACAAAAATTGAGTTTTTATAAATAACGGCATAGTTGTTACCATTAACACTGTTGGAATACCCGATGGTTAAAATACAGTAATACGCGTGGTTGCACAGTAGCATACGGATTGCACAATATTTTTGAATTATTGATTTTTACGAAGGAAGGCACTACTCAATAATTGTTACAGTAGTTACTGTTTAATATTTTATTTTATTGATTCAATAATTGCTGCATTGATATTTTATATTATTGTTGTTTCAATAATTGTCACTGCACAGTATTTCCCATTATCAGATCAATAATTCATATTATTTGAATAATATTATTAGATAACATTATTGGCAATGTCTAGAAAGTTCAGTCTAAGAAGAGGTTTGGTCATCTAATTGCGCGCCAGTAAGGAGAAATCCTTATTAGAAAGCCCCCTCTTTTCTGAGAACGGCCTGGTTGTCATAAATGTGATTCTGTAATATTAATTGTGAATAATTAATTATTGATTCATATGATAAAAAAATATTTATTTTATGTGAATATAAATGTTGGATATATTTTGTGGTTAAAAATGAAGGAGTTAATGTTGAGGTGTTTTATCAGTATTTTTATCGGAATGGAGGTATTAAAAATCAATCAGGGTTTTTAAGATATATTGCGGGGGTTATAATTTTTAATCCGACCGTTGGATCGTTGTGATTTTTGGATATGTTATACATTTATAAGTTGAGTATATGTCCACAAATTTTGAACCGTTAAAATGAACGTATGATTTGTTATAAATTTTAAGAGATGACTGGTTTAGAAATTATTGAAGTTTCGAAATTTATCATTTTGGTAGAAAATTCTAGAATTGGTGGGCTCCACTTTTGGTTGGTGAGAAATGTGCTAAAATTTTTATTCAAATATGGTGGGTGGGAATAGTAGTAGGTAAAGCCATCAGGTTGCAGGTCAAGTCTGCTTCGACATGCTAACATTTTCCTATAAATAGAGGGCTAAGTTAAAATTAAAAATCACACCAGAATTCATAAGTTTTCTCTCTTTCTCTCTCTATATTATTGAGCGTATTTTGTGAGTATTTTGATACTTTGAGAGTTGCTATTCAGCACAAGTTTCATTCAGCCTCATACACGATATTCTGATCAGAAGTACTGTTCGTTTGAGGTAAGAGATATTATTTTCTTCTTAAATGATATTATTTTCTTCAATATCATTATGCTGAAATATTGATATAAACTTTTTATCAAATTTGGAACTTTTTGTGTCGGGATTACTATTCACGTATACGACATTATTCACGTATATGGCACCATTCACGAATACGACACTATTCACCGAAAAATAAAAATTTTTCTTTTTGTCCAAGATGTCTATCATGGTTACTATCTTTGACTGTATCCATGTTTTGATCTTTATTTTTGAATTCTCCTTCACAATTGGTTATTATGAAGTATTATTGCACTTGGATAAACTATAATACGAATCCCTAATATTTGCCCTTCTGTCTCATTGGATTCGTTTTCTTTAAGATAATTTTTCATCATCCTCAGTCCTAAATGATGATATTACTGAATATCTTTGGCCTGTAGTGCAAAGATGAATGATTAACTGATGAATATCTTTGGCCCGTAGTGCAAAGATGAACAGGTGTTGAGATGAACATGACCGACTAGTGTTACAAATGAATATCTTTGGCCTGTAGTGCAAAGATGAAAATTTGATTCAAGATGTATATTGATTGATGTTACAAGGATAAAATATTGATGATGGACTTTTAAATCTTAGAAGATAGTAGAATTCTTTCTCTACTTGACTCTTCTAATGGTTTGTTGTTTCCGCTGCAGTTGTTGATCTAAAACTTGTTGTCTAGTATATTTTATCAGATTTTTCCCTATTGAAGACTAACGATAATTTGTTGTTTATTATCTTAGTCATAATATTCTTTACTGGGCTAGTTGAGCTCACCCTTTTCCTTTTTGTTCCATTTTTCTTAGGAGGTGAGAATATAGCGGGAACTAGTCGGGGTGTGGAGTGATATTTTCAGTCAGTTGTGTTAGCAGTCCTCACTATTTTATAAAATAGTCTTTGAATAATTGTATTGAGGACTTATTTGAGTATGGATATTGTCTAGAAGACAATATTTGTATTTAAACTCACAGTATGTATTGTCGTATTTCACACGACATTTGTATTATTGAAGTTGTAGTTTGCTTTATGTACTATGTGTTTGGAGACTCAGAATGAGTGTTGTATACCTATTTTGGGGGCGTCACAATATATATATATATATATATATATATATATATATATATATATATATATATATATATATATATATATATATATATATATATATATATATCTTAATTAAGTCTTACTTAATTAATATACCTATATATATAAATTATCCTATTAATTTAAATGCTATCAATCGTATTGGCATATTTAAATCTTTATAATTTAAATTAATTTCCTTTTAATTACGTTCTATGTGTATGACCCTATAGGTTATTATTACGTTGGCAATAATTTTAAAATCATATTACAAAATTATAAACAGTGAGCGACATCTAGTAATGCATCACTGCTACCCAAGTAATAATAAAATTGATGATTCGATACAACCTTTCCGTGACCAATGTTTCAATGTAATTTAATCCTTTTAACCTTGACATCCTAGATTAAACTCGAGTCATGGAATGTGTCATACTCTTTAATCTGAGTTTTCTTGATCAATGAGTAGACTATACGAAATAAATCACTATTTGAGCATGGCCATGTATTTCATAGTCCTACTCAATCAAGAGGCCTATGGATATCACCCCTAATATATAGGAGGGTTAAATTTCATCTATATCATTCATATTCCACACACGATTCATGATGTACCCAATAATCACCTTTATAGCCCACCCTATTAAAGGTGATATTTGATGATATCAAAGTACATAAATTCCCATATAGTAATATAGTGATTTCAGGTCGGAGGACCATTACATCATTGTCACTATGAGAATCGCTAATGACACTTTGCATATTGTTCCACGTAGAATTCCCATGGTGGGTTTTTTCCAGTACATCGTTCTCTAACATGTACATATGCATTGACTTAATATCTCATATATTTATGACCAATGAGATTTAGTCATCAGTCAATCCACATACTAGTCTCAATGCATCATTGTTGTCCCATCAACAATGATACTCGACTAGAGACTTTTAAGAATAATGATACTAATTATAATTATATAATCTCATGTTCAATTCACATACTTGAAACTATATAATTTGTATCACTATCCTAAGGAATTTTATTATGTTAACATTTATATAACGCAGTAAATAAAACCATAATAAAATCATTCATTTATTCAATCAAATATAATATCAAAATGTTAAGCAATTATATCAAATAATTGGCCTCTAGGGCAAAAAATCTAACATGCGCCTGTCAAAGGTCCTTGTTGGTAGTGTGGACCCAGAACTCTCTCCAGGTTGACTCTTTGATGTCGGTTTAGGTGCCATTGGAATTGGAATTTGTGAGATTCAACAGAAATTTCCCCCAAACTTCACTCAAGCAATATGTCGAACACTTGGTGTGCAAGAAGTGAAATCCCCCAAACTTAGTGTTCTTGCTTCTAATATGGTAGTAGATGTTCAGAATTTGTAAAAATAAACTACTCACTCTATATATATCTCCAAGTGGTTGATGTTCTCTGCCCTTTGTGTTGCAGAAATCTGCTCAAAAAGAAGAACCCTAAAATGATGTGGGTAGATGGTATTGTGTAGGTATGGCTTTATAGAGATGGGATGATGTATAGAATTGTGGGTTGTTGGGTTGAAGTAGTGGGTAGTTATTTTAATGTAGTGGGAAGATGGGGAGTAATTTGCAAGTTCGTGGGTGGAGATTGGGTATCATGTAAAAGAAAGTTGGGAGACTGGTCTGAACGTTACATAACTGCTGCAACTGAATTTTCAAATTCTGGACCCCCCGCCCCAGCGGGGGGTATTAGCCTTGAAAAACCAGCCCCAGCTGGCATGCTCTCTGATTTGCAAGGTCGAGACCCCCGCCCCGGCGGGTGGTATTGTGCTTTGAATGCCCGCCCCGGCTGGCTTGAAACATGTTATTGAACTCAGTACCCCCACCTCGGCGGGGGTATAAGGGTTGTAGGGGCCCACCCCGGCGGGCTAATGGTCTGCTAGTGGCCTTTATTTTTCCCATTTCGTGCCTCCTTAGCACATTCATTAGCTTCTTTGAGTACCTGACATCATTAAAACATGAAAAGAAGTTAAATTGAGCAAATTAAGCATAGAAAGTTAGATTATTAAGAAAATGTAACTTAACTAATTATTTAATGAACTTATTCTATATTACTTACTATTCTAAACTACAATTTGACGAACATGAATAAAAATACGAAGATTAAAAGTAAGATTAGGTTGCTTCCCAATTAGCGCTTGATTTTAAGTCGTTCAACCTGACTACTCCCTGTTTATGGCGCGTCAGCAAGTGTGATTGCAATGACATCCGTATTGAATTCGCCACCCCAATAATGTTTCAAACGATGACCGTTGACCTTGAACGTCTCCAATGGATTCCTACTGTAGAGTTCAACGGCACCATGTGGAATTTTTATGGTAAATGGACTCGACCATCTCGATTTCAGCTTTCCTGGGAACAACCGTAACCTTGAGTTGAACAATAGTACTGATTGGCTCGGTTTGAACATTCTCTGCATGATTTTCTGGTCGTGCCATTTCTTGACCTTTTCTTTGTATAACTTCGAGTTCTCATAGGCTTGTAGTCTGAATTCATCGAGTTCGTTCAATTGAAGTAGCCTCTTTTCTCCTACTGCTGCTTGATCGAAGTTGAGCTTCTGAATTGCCCAGTAAGTCTTATGTTGTAATTCCACAAGTAGGTGACATGCTTTCCCATAAACCACTTGATATGGTGACATCCCAATTGGCGTCTTGTAAGCAGTCCTGTAAGCCCATAATGCATCATCCAATCTGAGAGACCAATCCTTTCTATTCGGGTTTACTACTTTCTCTAAGATTCTCTTCACCTCCTTGTTCGAAATTTCAGCTTGCCCACTTGTTTAGGGATGATATGTCGTCGCCACCTTATGGTTGACCCCATATTTTGCCAAAAGAGCTGTGAGCGATCTGTTGCAAAAGTGACTACCCTCATCACTTATAATAGCTTCAACCCATTTCGATACATAGTCAACCACAAGCAAGATGTACTAATTACTGAACGATGATGGAAATGGCCCCATAAAGTCAATGCCCCAAACGTCAAAAATTTCAACTTCCAAGATAGTTTGTAGTGACATCTCATTCCTTTTCGATATGTTTCCCACCCTTTGACATCTATCGCAGCTTTTTACAAATTGGTGGGCGTCTTTAAATATTGTAGGCCAATAGAACCCTGCTTGAAGAATTTTTTATGTTGTTCTCTCACTTCCATAATGTCCTCCATATGCAAACGAATACCACTCGTGCATTATATTCTTCACCTCGTTGTAGGGCACACACCTTCTAATCATCTTGTCAGCGCACTTTTTGCATAGGTATGGTTCATCCCACATGTACCACTTGACATCATGTAGGAATTTTTTTTTCTACTGTCGTGTAAGATCAGGGGGAAGGATGTTGCTTACTAGATAGTTAGCAAAATCCACGTACCACAGAAATTCTGCATTGACTCCAAACAGTTGCCTATCCGAAAACAACTCGTTAATTATACACTTATCCTCTTCATTGTTACCCGAATTTTCCAGCCTCGATAAATGATCTGCAACTTGATTTTTCGTCCCCTTTCTAACCTTTATTTCCAAATCAAATTCTTGTAGAAGTAGGATCCATCTGATAAGTCGAGGCTTAGCATCCTTCTTTGAAATTAAATACCGGATTGTCGAGTGATCTGTGTAAACCATAACCTTTGTCCCAATTAAATATGCGCAGAATTTATCGAAGGCATATACTACTGCAAGTAACTCCTTTTCTGTAATTGTGTAGTTCAATTATACATCCGTAAGGGTTTTACTTGCATAGTATATGGCGTGGAATGTCTTCTCTCGGCGTTGACCCAAAACAACCCCTTCCGCAAAGTCGCTTACATCGCATATTAACTCAAAAGGCATATTCCAGTCCGGTGAGACAATAACTGGAGATGTAGTCAATTTCTTCTTCAATAGCTCAAATGCTAACTTACACTCCTCATCAAACTAAAAAACTGAATCCTTCTCTAAGAGACTACACAATGGTTTTGCAATCTTAGAGAAATCTTTTATAAATCTCCTATAGAACCCGGCATGTCCAAGAAAGCTTCGGATTCCCTTAACTGAAGTTGGTTGTGGAAAGTTTTCAATCATTTTCAGCTTTGCTCAATCAACCTCTAATCCCTTCGCCAAAACCTTGTGCCCCAAAATTATTCCTTCTTCGACCATAAAGTGGCACTTTTCCCAGTTAAGCACCAAATTAGTCTCTATGCAGCGCTTTAACACCATGACTAAGTTTTCTAAACAGACATCAAAACTATCCCCAAAGACCGAAAAGTCATCCATGAAGACTTCTACATTTTTCTCCACCATGTCTGAAAAGATAGCCATCATACACCGTTGGAAGGTTGCGGGTGAATTACACAAGCCAAATGACATTCTCCTAAATGTGAATGTGCCGTATGGGCACGTGAAAGTGGTTTTCTCTTGATCTTCAGGAGCAATGACTATCTAATTATATCCCGAATACCCATCCAATAAGCAGTAAAATTCGTAGCCCGCCAATCTATCCAACATCTGATCGATAAAAGGTAGAGGAAAGTGGTCTTTGAGGGTTGCCTTATTCAACTTCCTGTAGTCCATGCAACCCCTCCAACCGATCACTGTCCTGGCCAGAATTAACTCATTGCCGTCGTTCTTTACTACTGTCATTCTGCCCTTTTTCGGTACACATTGAACAGGACTAACCCAAGCACTGTCTAAAATTGGGTAGATGATTCCCGCATCCAGCCACTTCAGAATCTCTTTCTTCACCACTTCATTCATGATCAGATTGAGTCGTCTCTGTTGTTCCACTATTGGCTTTGAATCCTCTTCCATTAGAATTTTGTGCATGCAGAAGGATGGACTGATTCCCTTGATGTCTGCAATTTTCCATCCTATAGCCGATTTGTATTCTCTTAGCACTCTCAGCAACTTATTTTCCTGCATTTCGTTAAGCGTAGAAGCAATAATAACATGTAAAGTATTAGAATTACCTAAGTATGCATACCTGAGGTGTTTTGGAAGTGGGTTTAGCTAAAGTGTAGGTGACTCCTCCAATGAAGGTTTCATCCTTAATGTGGCTTTCTCTTCTATGTGTAAAGGCTCAAATGGTGCCTTGAATCTGCTAACTCGTGGCAAGGAGTCCAGCGTAAGCAAATAATCCACAAACTCCGGATCATCTAAATCTTCATCCCCCAGTAATGTAGTTTCCAATGGATCATTAACCAAACTTTTAACCATGACTTCGTTGATTATCTGATCAATGACATCCATCCTAAAACACTCATCTTCATCCGTAGGGAACTTCATGGCTTTGAATACATTAAACTTCACTTCCTGATCTTGGACCCTCATAGTTAGTTCACCTTTTTGAACATCGATGAGAGTCCTACCCGTAGCCAATAACGGTCTCCCTAAGATGATGGGGATGTTCTTATCTTCCTCAAAATTCAGAATTATGAAGTCCGCGGGGAATATGAATTTATCTACCTTGACCAAAATATCTTCCACTATGCCTCTTGGGTACGTGACTGGCCTATCTACCAACTGCAGTGAAATATTCGTAGGCTTTGGAGCTGGTAAACCCAATTCTATATAAACTGATAACGGTATAAGGTTCACACTTTCCCCCAAATCACATAAGCATTTGTTGAACGCCATATTCCCAATTGTGCATGGAATGGTAAAACTCCCTGGATCTTTCAACTTTGGCTGTAACTTTCGTTGTAACACTGCACTCCTCTGTTACTGCCATAGTTTTGAAATCCTCCAACTTCTTTTTCCTGGACAGAATTCCCTTCATGAATTTAGCATGACTTGGCATCTGTTCTAAGGCTTTTGCGAAAGGGATGTTAATCTGAAGTTTCTTAAAAACTTCTAAAAATTTAGCGAACTGTTTATCTAATTTCTGTTTTTGAACTCTCTGCTAAAATGGTGGAGGAGGATACACAACCGATTCATTAACTGTCTTGCTCTTTTCCACCTACTTTTCTTCCCCTTGTTTGTCCTCAACCACTATGTTTTCACCTTCTTTATCATCATCCTTTGCAGCCAAATTTTCTGTTTCCTGATTCTCAAGATGTTTTCTACTCCTTAACATAATGCCTGACATTGCTCATGATTCTCCTTTGGATTTTTCTCCGTATCACTGGGTAAAGTTCCTTGAGGCCTATTGTTTAATGCAAAAGCCTGATGTCCCATCTGATTCTCTAGGTTCTTGATGGCTACAGCTTATGATTTCATAACTGCCTCATTGCTCGTTATATACTTCGACAACAACTCCTCTAAATCTGCTTTTCTCTCTTGATGCTGAGTTATTTGTTGTTGTTGATTCTGGAATCCCGGGGGATAAGATTGTCGTGGAGCTTGCTGATTCTGATTGTTGCTCCATGAAAAATTAGGGTGGTTCCTATTCCCCGGGTTGTAGGCATTTTGATACATATTATGTGGTGGTATCCTGTTATAGCTGCCCACAAACTGAACCGATGCAGGGTTGATGGCGCATTGCTCCATAGGATGCTCTCCTGTACAAAGCTCGCATACATACGCCACCTGTTGTGGTTGAGCACCCGTCATGGTGTCCATTTTCTTTGATAAGGCAGCAATCTGTGTTGCCAACGCGGTTACTCCATCTACCTCTAAAATCCCAACTACCTTAAGCTGTGTCATCTTCGATGTAGGCCACTGGTAATTATTAGCTGACATTGTCTCAACTAAATTATACGCCTCCTCATAGCTTTTAGCCATAAATGCTCCACCCAAAGCTGCATCGATACTCGTCCTGAGATTCCTATTTAACCCATTATAGAATGTGTTCATCTATAGCCACTTTGGTAATCCGTGATGTGGGCATTTCCTAAGCAACTCCTTGTATCTCTCCCATGCCTCATATAATGATTCCCCGTGCTGTTGTTCAAACATAGTAATCTCATTCCTTATTTTTGCAGTCTTTGCTGGTGGAAAGAATTTGGCCAGAAATTTTTGAGCGAGGTCTTCCCATGTAGTTATTGATCCCGACGGTAGTGAATGTAACCAACTCTTCGCCTTGTCCCGCAGAGTGAATGGGAACAAGTGAAGTCTGACTGCTTCATCTAACACCCCATTATACCTAAAAGTGTCGCATATCTCCAAAAAGCTGACCAAGTGTTCATTCGGATCGTCATTTGCAAGTCTTCCAAACTGTATCGAGTTCTGAATTATCTGAATAGTCCCAGGCTTGTTCTCAAATGTGTTTGCAGCAATTACTGGCCTGGTGATACTCGACTGAAGCTCAGTCACCTTAGGTGTAGCAAAGTCCCGTAACGCTTTCTGGTCTTCGGCAGCCATTACTTCTTCTTTTTTAGAATTCTCAAAGTCTTCCCTGGTCTCTTTGATCCACTTACTTAGCCTTTGAAACTGTTTCTCGATGTCGTCCTCCAAAGGAAGCAACCTAGTTTGCATAAACCGACTTCAAGAACCTGAAATAGAAAGAACAAAACAAAAAAAGAAAAAATGTTTAAGTAAAACTGGACTAATTAAATTGATATTGCAAAATTATTAAAATCAATTCTAAGTCCCCAGCAACGGCGCCAAAAACTTGTTGGGTAAAATCTAATTACGCACAGCACGAAAGTATACGTGGTCAACAAGTAATAAAGTGATAAGTTAAGTATCGTTTCCACAGAGACTAGCAAGAAATTAACCCTCACAATTACCAATTTCCTATTAATCAAAATTTTATTAAACTAACCAATTTAAGAATTATAACTAAAAGTATTAAAAATATTAAAATTACCAAACAATCAACAAACCCTAAATTTTGAATTTTCAAACAAATATTGGAGAATTAGGCTTACAACTTCACTCTAAGCATCACTCTGATTATTACACCTTATTCCAGTTTAATTCACTATCCCAGTTTATTAATCAAGAGCACTCAAGTAGAACTAGCCACCTCTCAATGCACTAATACCGTATTAACTCAAATCCACAAATTAGATAGAATTAAGTTAAACACCTTAATTAGCTAACTGACTATATCTCTATGTGAATTACAATTAAAGAAGGTTTAAGTTCAAGTTCTCTATCCGATTACATGCGATGTTAAGCATATCTCTATCCTAACATTCATCAAGATTCCATTCATTCATAGAATTCAAGAACACATGCTATATTGACTAAGACTATACTCGTATTTCATCTCTTGAGTTCATACAACTCCACATAAAATTGGTGATCAAGCAATTTATAGATTCAAGCACAAATCAATATAGATAAACTAACAAATAGCATATTAAACTGAAAATCAAAGTTACATAATCATCGTTCCACTCAAAGATCTGTTATTAGACTAATAAAGAATTTAGCTCATTGTCAATGAATTAAAAACTGAATTAATTAAAGTAAACATCATCCCAATTACAGAAATTAAACTAAAGATGAAGAATAAATCTAGAACCACCCTTCTCTCTAGCCTCAATCGGCACTTGTCGTGAAATTTGCCTTCAACGTCGCCCTCCAATGCTTCGTTCAGAAAATCTATCTTCAATAGATGTTAATTTCCTGTCTCCTTCTCAATCTTGTTGTTTTCTGTTGATTTCTATGCCAAGACACGTATTCTGATTACAATTCCATGCACAATTGATTTCCAAGTCATTGCCAATCATTGCCAACACTCAAGCTTACATTTCTACAGCATTTGAAAAGAACAAGAAACTGGGAATTTTCTGTACCCCCGCCCCGGCCGGGGTGTTGCTTTGTAAATAGCCAGCCCCGGCTAGCATAGCTTCTGCTAACTAAGTTTGCACCCCCCCCCACCCCAGCGGGGGTTTTGTATAGCAAATAGTCAGCCGCAACTGGCATAGCTTCTGCTACCTGCCCATTTTAACTCCAAACTTGCCAAATTTCGCCAAAACTCTAGTCTTTTAATCCATTTGCCACTCCACCACACCTAAACACAAAACAACACTAAACAAGTAAAAATAAAACATAAAATCAAGGAATTAACTCCGATTAAGCTTGAATTAAGAGCCTATTCGTGGGTATAAAACCCACTTATCAGACATCTCTACCAGTTATCAGCAAATCAGGCTCAGATAGCACTGATGGGCATTTCAAACCGATGGTGATAACCCCAGCGTGGCATCAAGAGATTTCTATGATAAGAACTTTAGAAACTACTGGTCGAGTAGACATCCAAGCAGTTCAACAAGGTCATCATTGACAACTCCATCCCACAACAGAAGCGATGGGAACAGGCAGTTATCACATCCCGTTGGAAATCATTCCAACAAACAACACTCAGCAAATAAACATCATGATGCATTACATTTGCATCATGCTGCATTATATTTGCATCATGATTGTCTTGTCACATTTTCAAGTGTCTAGTGATCTTTATCATATCCATGTCATTACATTGCATGAATATGATAAAGAGGGGCATCTGTAGACACTCGAAATTTTGCGTTCCTGTTACTAACCCTACAGCATAGCAGAATCATCTTTCAAAGATAACCCTAGAAGTCATATCAGTTTCAACCCCTGAGACAACCCCGGGAAGTTCAGTTTTTAATCTCGGAGATAACCCTAAGAGACTCAGTTTCAATCCTGAAGATAACCCCGGGAGATCCAGTTCCAACCTCAGAGATAACCCCGAGGGATCTAGTCCAAGTTCCGGAGATAACCCCGGAGAAGTCAGTTTCAACCCCAGAGATAATCCCGGGATACTCAGTTCCAAGCTAAACTCAGAGATAACCCTGAGAAAAGACTGCTACATCTGCTCCAAAGCCGGAGAAAACCCAGGTGGGGAAAAATTGTCATTTTGCCATCTCAACATCACATCAACGTTGTCTAACCATAATTCAATCCACAATGCGTATCAAGGTGTCCAACAAGAACCATAGCTTAAATCCCGACTGACAACTGCACAAGACAATACAACGGATATACTTTGAAGACTTGGAGATCTGGTCATAGACCCATCTTCCCAGCTTCGTACAACCTCTAATCCAAGGTCATTTTGTAGCTCTCGACAATAGCATTCTAAAAAGGTACAACACTCCTTTATCGGATGCCCGGATTGAAAGTTATGAAGGTTTGAATGGACAGCACATAGCCTAAGTACACGTACTTCGAGACGATGGGATCCACATTGCCCGAGCAAGCCCGGACAATCGCAGGTAGACCCATGGTTGTCGCGGGTTGAACCGCGTCCATTTGGTCTTTAAATATGAGCTCTTGGCAGCTCATTTGAAAAAAAAGAAAAAAAGGAAAAAAGTAAAAAGGAGAGAAAACTCTATCCATTTCAGCCTGTAACCCCTACTAGAGTGCTCTAAACTGAGTGATTCTTCTTTCTAAACACTTGTAAGCTTGTGCTTTGTAACATACTAAAGTTTAATAGGTGAAAACTAAGTTTTTAGGCATCAAAAGCTATCTGAAGTCTTCTTGGCAGCCCACTGTAAGATTTTTCAGATTTTTTTAGCTTTCTATTACTTATATATATTTATATCTACTAACGTTGAGAGTCACATTGAGTGGGTATGCCAGATCGTCGATCCGTGGCTTTTTATTGCTTATATATATATATATATATATATATATATATATATATATATATATATATATATATATAAGCTGTAAATGCACCGGATATTCCATCCAGGCTCAATCGAAGCATAGTTCGATGATATATATATATATATAGTCGGATATTCCATCCAGGCTCAATCGAAGTCTAGTTTGATGATATATATATATATATATATATATATATATATATATATATATATATATTTACATTTCAAAGTTCTGTTTGGAGTTTACTTCATATACCGCTTTTATATAAATATCTACTTTAACTGCTTTCATATTGTAGATATTTAATCTTTCAGCCTACGGGCTAGATTTGCCTAAATATGCATTTCTAACTTTGACCGGTTCAAAAGTTGCTAAACTGGAACCGTTGAAGCCAGAATGGTTTAGATTTATTCAAATCTAGTTCTTTTTCTAGCTTTTGTACATATCACTCTTTCATATGAGCCTAGAAATCATGTGATCACAGATTCAGCTTCTGAATCTAGATTCGGTTCCCGTGATGGACATTTTGCAGCTGCAACCAGCTTGTAAATTATCTACGGTGTTTAGATATCCTTAGATGGCTCTCATGTCCACAAGGAGTTTGACACTGCTATATATCTTATCTTCTCAAAGATACCTCGTATCTCGAAAATAAAAGCAATCAAGCTGAACACATAATAAAATGGAAGTATCAAAGGCTTCAATTACTACTGAGCATAAGGGTTTGAAAACCTGTTTTCCAAAACTTCACTGCTATATCTTGTTAAAATTGAATTTTTATACAAAAGTCAAACCCTTTGTATATAGGTCCAAACGAGGCATAGCACTACTTCCAGACAATTGCACATAGGCCCTACACATACACATATGCAGATAAAAGTTAATGAAAAGTGGCGATAACCGTGTTATCACATAATTCGGGCGTGTGCCTTGTGACGCCCTCGAATCCGAGTCCTCTGACCCCGGTTCGGTCATCACGATAAAATACAAACACCCACCTCTAAACAACATACGATAACTAAAATGCGGAATATAATAAACATACGTCGTTCATTCAAAAGGTGTTACTAGTCCCAAGATTTGATAACCTTAATAAAGTCTTACAAACATACCCTAAAATAATAATTAGGGTTCTTATTACATAACAGAAATTTTAACTAGGCATATAGCAAAGTCTGCTCCTGGCGACTAATCTACATCTTTCCTTTACCCTTGTCCTTTCCTGAGGTCTTGGGCTTAGCTGCAATATAATTCATGATATAGCAAGGATGAGCAACAAGTTTGCTCAACAAGTTTAAATACAACAATAAGTATATATCATGATAAAAGGAAAATATCTGACAAAGAATTCAACAATATGAATATCTGAAGGATTCAACAATATGAATATCTGAAGGATTCAACAATATAAATATTAGAAGCAAATATAATAATTGCTTTTAGAACAACTGCAAGTTAAGTAGACTTTGAACTATAACACTCCAATGGAATCAATAGCTGATTGACCCTTTGGTTACAGGCTACAGAATAAGTACTTGAGGGGATCAGCCTCGCGTACACTATGTATATGCATAACATTTAAATCTACTCTGTGTATCTTATATTAGATACCTTGTACTCCCTTATCATAGAAAGGGTTGTTCTTTCAGTCTAAGAATCCTTACCATCAATTGGTTTGGATAGCTTTTATAAAACTTCATATACTTGTCTGACCGAACAAAGGTTCAGACCATATCTGACACAGTTCAGGAATTATAGAACTTTAAATGAAGTACAAGTCCAAGACTGTACGAACTTAAGTGCACTAAGTGCGAATATCAATAATATCGATGAGGTATAATTCTAAGGAAATTAAACCACTTAATAGCATGCTTGGAAATAAGATTCAAGCTTAAATGAATAACTTTTAATTCAACAATAACCTTCTTAATACAATATGAGAAGGATAAGAAACTTTCACAACAAATAAAGTTGTGTAAGCTAGGAACTTGCAACACAATAAAATAGGGTTCGGATACTTGCTCAATATAATAATTTGAGTAAGTTTAGGGAACTTGCTTACGATATGCGTCGAATAAAGTAATGCAAGGGTTTAGGATACTTGCTCAACAATAATTGGAGTAAGTTTAGGAAACTTGCCTATTTGCTCAGCTACAATATAATACTAGCTTTAACTAACTCGCGTTGAAATGGCCTAACATTACCAAGTCGGTCTTTTAATTAGTATGTGTAAACTAATATGCATTTACACTAAAAAGAATCAAGTCATCACATAGCATGCTTCTCAACACGTTACAAAGAATATTGGTCATATATTACAAAGTAAGATAATCATATAAGCATGCCATGAACTTCAGATCAAAAATAAAATGTATACATGACTGCAGGATGGCGCAGTTGCGCCTAGTCTAGGCTTAGGGATGGCACAGCTGCGCTGTCCCCTGGCCAGACCAGGTTTGAGCTTTGCTCTCCTGACTGCAGTCCAACTCTAACACACCAATTACACATATATTTTAACATACATACATGCTAGAGGTTCACAAATAACACATGATCATACTTGAGTTCAATACCACAAATTTAACTTACAAGTTATAAGTCATTAAAACATAAAAAGGTCATGCAATCATTTGTGCCTTACAACTTGATCATTCAATGCTCAGTAGTCCTGCTTGTATATAGACAACACATGTATACTTTACTCACATAGCTCATATTTTAGAAACTTCCTTTTTCAAGACTATGAGTGAATAAGTGAAAACCATACATTGACCAACCAATGCTCATGCTAAGATATCTATAGGCATAATGAGTCCTAATATACATGCTTGCATGGTCATAACGTACTTTACTCATTTCTTGATGACATTAGCTTTATCATTCTAACTTTCTTTGAATTTTACACTACGCCAACTTAGCATATACAAGGCATCCTTACAAATAACTCTTATGCCTTTACAACATATATTGAAGTCACATATATATGCTCAAATGGTCAGAACTTATAAGATAAAAGTCTTGGTCAAGTTCACATTGAAAAGTCCTAAATTTCTTATCTTAGAACTAGTCTTAACTGTCAATCATGTATGTTAGTGGGTTTAATCACTTTAGTCTTGCATTTCATGTCAATATACACCATATTATCATGTTCATAAAGTCAGAATGCTTGCATTATATGTTCGTGACAAAGTTCACTTTTGAAATCACAAATCTCATTTCAAAACCCCAAGTGTTGTGCCAATCATTTCTCTACTTGTTCATACTACATGCTCATGCTTACGTGTATGTGCTAAAATAGTTTACATGCTTGCTCTAACCAAGTATCAACAAATTAGCACAACAGAAACATAACAGAACTCATCAGGTCTGGTGCAGGCCTAGCACAGCTGCACTGCACCCTAGTACAATTAGGGTGCAGCTGCGCCGTGCCTGCATCAAAGACAGTAAGCAGACTCTGTTTGCAGAACCTTAACCAACTTGGTTTCACTTGCTTCAAGCATGTTCCAAACCATCATTAAGGAGTTCAAACATGTAAACATACTTCATAAACATATCATGGCATGTTACTTCACATTGTTAACAAAGAATTCAATTAATTCCTAAGATTTTGACAAAACCCAACTAAGAACATAATTAGGATTTTCATACCTCTTGAAGAGATTGGGCAGCAATACACTCACTCCTTAGCAACTAAATCTCAGCAATTGCAACAAGGAAGATGAAAGTCTCATTTATAGGAGATTGATTATCTAGATAATGGAATTACCTCCAAATCAAACCAAAGGATTTCAAGAATGCTCAAGGGTTAAGAGAGAGTTGGTGAGAGTTGGTAATCTCCATCATGAATCCCACTCCCCATCCACTAATTGATCTAGATTGGTGAATTTGAGATGAAGCTAGGCTAGCCTTGCTAGCTTTTCACGTGGGAAGATGAAATGGGACTCTTATTATGGGACAAGAGAACTCTCAGTATTTACAAAATGAAATGCCACACTTGGCTAATACCTTATATACATAATATATATTTTGGTTATAAATTATGTATACACAATTCATTTCACATAACATAGGTTATAATGATTCAAAGAGCATAAAATGTATTTCCTAATTACAAGATATCAAGTAGTGCACATATATATAATTCATGTACATTTTCAATTATCATGGCTGTTATTATTATAATAACTTAATGAAATCATTATTAATGTAACAATTAATATTATTATATGTCAATAGGGTATACATGGATGTTTACCCACACACTTCATATCATATAACAATATTATTATGCAACTCACATGAATGCAAATAACTCTTACTATATAGTCTATAAATATAATATATAGACATATTAATGTGCCACCTTGTACTATATACAATATATAATTAACTACCATATAATAAAGGTTTACTATATTGCACAAATTAATCAAGTACACATATAATCATTTTATAAATCATTAATCTTTTACACATTAATTATTATCTATTCAATAATAATTATTAATTAATACATTATCAATTAATTACTCATAATTGCAATTAATCAATATACTCAACTCTTGCTACTATATTCTAATAAATTGAATATTTAATTAATAATAATCCTATCAATTTTTTGATATCAAACTCTTAGGGTTAGTCTACTAATTTAAATAAGTATTAGCGACTCCCTTTAATCATTTTTATAAATTCACATAATCACATAAGGTTAAATAAACTCACAAAACTAACTCATTAAAAATTAAATCACATATTTAATTAAATAAGGAGTTTTAAATTCGTGGACGTTACATGTCTAACACCTTCCCTCCGCTTAATCAAGCCCCCGGACCTTAACGAATCTCGGTTTCCAAGACCAATTAAACAATGTCAAACCATTAGGTTTTTGTACAAACCTTTTCTCGGTTGAGCTGGTGCAACCATTTAAAATTATAAACTGGCAACTAAACAGTCAAATCATCGACATATACATGTCCGACCTTTTCAAACTTGTTTTGTCAAATAAATCTCACCTAAAATGAGAACACCAAAAGACAAGAACAGAAATGGGATAAATAAAAATCTAGACGTCGACAGAGCATAATTAACATAGCTTAGATCAAGCATGGAGAATGAACGAGGAAATCTTTACCTAAGAAATACTATCCTAAACTGACTATTATTCTACTGAATGGAAAATTTGAAATTTAACTATTGAAAATGAAACAATGATTGGGTTACATTCCATCAAGCGCTTGATTTTGAGTCTTTCTGCCTGACTACTTCCTATTTTTAGTCTGGATCAACCGGTATGGTGTAAGCACTCTGCTTTTTTTCCATACATAACCAACAGCGTTTCACTGTATACTCTTTCATCATAATTGTCGGATGGGTAATTGGCTTTTGCTCACCAGTGAGGGTTTTTAAGCCATCGTCTTTTCGAGAATCTTTATGAACCGACTCTATGAATGCATCAATACAAAAACACTCTCCCTTATCATTTTGGATTGGGATTTCCTTGAATACTTTGATTTTTATCTCTTCATCAAATACAATCATAGTTAGTTCTCCATTGAGCACATTGATTAGTGTTCGTCCGGTTGCAAGGAATGGTATTCCCAATATGATCGGGTTGCAAGGAATGGTCTTCTCAATATGATCAGGATATTCATATCATCTTCAAAGACTAACACTATAAAGTCATTTGGAAATAACAGTTTATCGACCTTCACCAGTATATCCTCTATTATTCCCAACGGATACGTTATCGATCTATCTACAAGTTGTAAGCTAATATTTGGTGCCTTTGCTTCCTTTAAACCCAGCTTCTTATATATGGACAGTGGCATGAGGTTTATGCTTGCTCCCAAATCACACAGTGTTCTTCCCACATCTTGATTACCAATTGCATAAGGAATAGTAAAGCTCCCAGGATATTTTAACTTAGGGGGAAGCTTTTGCTGAAGAACTGCACTACACTCTTCTGTTAGCGCCATTATTTCAAATTTACCAAGCTTGCGTTTCTTGGATAATATATCTTTCACAAACTTAACATAGCGTAGCATCTAGTCTAGTGCTTCAGCGAACGGAATGTTAATGTGCAGCTTCGTAAAGATTTATATGAATTTAGCAAACTGGTTCTTCAATTTTGACTTTGTAACCGTGAAGGACATGGTACAAGAGGTATAATTGAAGTTTGCTTCTCCTTTTCATGCACCACTGGCTTTTCTTCTACCTTCTTCTCTTCATCTTTTTCCTCTGCCTTTTCAGACTTTTTTGAGACTAGTGAAAGGTGTGGTCACACTGACTTCCCATACAAATTGGGTGCGGCTGAGCTACCCTCCAGTAACTATTTTTCGCTTTAAAGTGTGATAACATTGTATTAATCGTTCCCATCATTTTTAGGATTGACTTCTGTATTACTTGGCAGAGCCCCTGGAGGTCTGTTTGTCAAGATATTTGCCATCTGGCCCATTTGATTCTCCAAATTTTGAATCGCAACTACTTGAATTTTCATCATCACATCATTACTGGCTATATAATTCAACAATAGCTCTTCTAAATCTAACTTCTTTTCTGATTGTGGAACTACCTACTATTACTGGTGTTGAAACCCCGGAGGATATGATGGACGTGGAGCCTGCTGTTGATTCTAATTGTTTCTCCACGAGAAGTTAGGATGGTTTCTCGCCCCCGGATTATAGCTGTTCTGATACGAATTCGGCGGATGATTGTAACTCCCCACAAACTAGATTGGCAGTGGATTGATATCACACTACTCTATTGGATGTGAACCTGCACATAACTCACACACAAATGCAACTTGTTGCACGTTTGCACCCACAATTGCATCTATTTTCTTTGACAGTGCTGACATCTAAGCTGCTAACATTGTTACTGCATCTACCTCTAATATCCCATCTACCTTAGGTTGAGTCATCCTTGTCGTTGGCTATTAGTAATTATTAGTTGCCATGGTCTCTAGCAATTCGTATGCCTCCTAAAACTATTTGGCCATAAATGTTCCTCCCACGACTGCATCGATGTATGTCCGAGTATTACTATCTAACCCATTGTAGAATGTATTCATCTGTAGCCACTTGGGTAGTCCATGATGTGGACATCTTCTCAACAATTCTTTATATCTCTCTCAAGCTTCATATAGTGACTCGCCATGCTGTTGCTCAAAAGTAGTAATTTCATTCCTCATTTTTGCAGTTTTCACCAACGAGAAAAATTTTGCTAAGAATTTCTGGGCCAAGTCATCCCAGGCAGTAATGGAGCCCGATGGTAATGAGTGCAACCAACCTTTTGCCTTGTCCCGCAATGTGAATGGAAATAACCGAAGTTTAACTACATCATCTGTCACTCCGCTATACTTGAACGTATCACAAATCTCTAAAAAGCTTACGAAGTGTTCGTTCGGGTCATCATTAGCCAAACTCCCAAACTGTACCGAGTTCTGAATCATCTGAATTGTCCCTGATTTGATTTCAAAGGAATCAGCTGCTATGATTGGCCTCGTGATGCTTGGTTGGAGCTCATTAGTCCACGGTGTAGCATAATCCCGTAGTGCTTTTTTATCTTCTCCCGCCATGTTAATCGGTGTTTCTATTGCCTCTCGAGTTTCCTTAATCCACTTAATCAACCGATGAAACCTTTTTTCGATGTCATCCTCATAAGGAAACAACTCTTGCTTCTTAGATCGAGTTTACATGCACTACTCAAGAGTACCTGAAATAGGAAGTAAACGAAAAGAAAAAGAAAAATTGTTTAACTAAAACCGATATAATTTAAACTGATGATGAAAATAATAAAAACAGTTTAATAGTCCCCGACAACGGGGCCAAAAACTTGTTGGTGTAAAATCTAATTAAGCACGGCACGTTAGTATACGTGGTCAGCAAGTAATAAAGTGATAAATCAAGTGTCATTCCCACAAAGACAATAAAACTAAATTTTATTCTCACGAGCACCAAATTTTATTTTATTTTAATTTCTTTAAACAAATGATCAATGATGTAAATTTATGAAATTAACTAATTAACTAACACACGAATGAATCAGATAATGGAGGTTTAAGACTACAATTTCACTTAATGCGTCACTATAATCAACACATTTCCAGTTAAGCTAAATTAATTATTGTTAATCAATAACACGTAAGTAAAATATAACCATCTCTCGATGCATCATACCCATATCAACTTAAATCCACAAATGATAGAATTAAGATAAACACCCTAATTAACCAATCCACTATATCTCTATGTGAATTACAATTAAAGAGAGTTTAAGCCCTAGTTCTTTATCAGATTACATGTGATGCATAGGTATATCTATATCCTAGGCACAAAGTATGAATTCTAATGCCATACAGAAATTACAAACACATGCTATTATGATCATATCTAAATTTATACTTCATCTCCCGAATTCATATAAATTATTATGGTAATTGTTGATCAGACAATTAATAATTAAGCATAAATCATAATAGGCAATCCCTTAATAATTAAATATAGCTCAATACGGAAGCATGTCAATCTTAACTATACAATCAGATCCATTGTAGCCTTAAATAGAAAATTAGTTCATGCTAGATGAATTAAAAACTAAAATCCACAAGTAATATAGCATTCTGAATACAAGATATAGAGTATAGAAAGAGAATAAAAATTTGCCTAGAAATCCTCCTCTTCACTGCCCATGCCTTGATTCCTTTGTGCTAGAATCCTCGCTTCAATTCTCCCAAGCTTTCTCCAATTTAGGGAGATGATAATGTCTTTTATGCCCCTCAATTTGTCTTTTATAGCCTCCTAATCGCATCCAAAATCAGTTACTGAATCACCTCCAAAATCCTTCTCAGACATGGCAACTACTATGCTGATCTCGACCACTCTGCCCCGACTGAGTTTTTGCCTTCAACAAATCCACCCCGGCGGTTGTAAAATAAAATTCTGCCTCGACGGAGTTTTTGTGCTATCAAATTTGCCCCGGCGGATGTCATGGTTCAAGAGCTACCAAAATTTCATTTACATCCTTATTTTCCTATTTTCGCCTTTTATATAAGTTCCTGCAACATAAACAAAGAAACAAGTAAAAAGATACTAAAACTACTAAAAGTAACAAAGAATAAAGCCCAAAAGGCAAGCGATTCGTAGGTATAAAACTCATTCATCAGTTAAAAAATTGTCATTTAACCACCTGTAGTTTAAAAAAATTGTAAAGTTTTTCTTTTTCATCCAACTTAATGCTTAGATTCTTTGTGAAAAATACTAAAAAGCCCCCTTTAGCTTAATAAAATAGTAAAATGCCACCTTATTTGATCTTTAACTTTTCTTTCCCATTTTTAATCAATTGGATTATTAATCAAAATAAATTTTATTATTTTAAATTAAATCATAAGATTAGTAAATAAATATTAGTTACATATTATGAAAATGTAATATAAATTTTCTAATATCTTTTTTTTAAAAAATATTAAGATTGAGTTTTCAATAATAAATATGCAACCATTATATTACTTTTGTAACTAATAGATTTAAAAAAAATTATTTTCATATTTAATACATATATTTAACTAATATACATGTATAAAGAAAATTAAATTTGTCAAACAAATAAAAAATAATAATTAAATCAAACCGGGAAGTTAGATTTTGAAATTCATTCATTCGTTTCTTCTATGGAGAATCTGTTCTTCTCCTTTCCTTTAAAATGGGTAGCTTTATAGTTTATGTGCCATTAGCTTTACGTATGGTTGAAATTGAAAATATTGTTCATTACTTTCTCTTTGATGCCAAGAAACTATGGAAGAAAATTAATTCCCAAATTCTACAATTTATTGTGACGTCTCCAAATTCGGGTCTATATCATCCAATTTTGAGTTGTCAAAATACATATTACAAACACAGATTCTCTTATTTAAAATTTTTACAATGTATATAATATGACATTATTCACACCCAAAATCTCATTATAATTATTATCACACTATTTTATAAAATGGTGAGGATTGTTACAGCTACTAACTCGGACCATTACTTCATTCCCCTACTCTTCCCGCTAGACTCAGTTACACTCTTATTTCCTGAATAGAGTTATGAAACAAAAGATTGAGCACAAATAGCCTCGTAAAGAATATAATTACTAAGATAAATAAGTTATCATTAGCTTTCAACAGTGATAAATCAGATATTTAGAACATATGGTTGATGATATAAGTTTTTAACAAATAATTATAGCGAAATGAGCAATCTATTAGAAGAGTCAACTAGATCATAATGTCTACTATCTTCTCCCAATTGAAAAATTCATCATCAATATTTTATCATTGTGACACCAATCAGCAGTTCCTCGTCATACTGATATCAATCAATAGTTTTTCTTTGCACCTAGGCCAAAAAGAACTTTCACCACATGTCTTTGCCTGTAACACCAAAGGTCATGATTATGTCACTTTTCTTTACTACCCTTGCTACAATGAACTGGTGCTCACTATCCAACCTTAATTTCTTTTGAGTATAGATAATATAGCTTCACAATTTTAATAACTAGATCGTTCCTAGAAAAGAGGGGGCCTTCCGTATAAACTGCGCGCAATCAAATAACCTCTTTTCTTGATAGAACTTCTAGAATTTATAAATAATGCTAACTAGTCTAATTATTTTATTTCAATTATTATGAGTTATTATGTCATGAATTTTTTTGATTTAATAAGATGAAATATTGTGCAGTCGCTATTGTGGTAATTATTGAATCAATAATATGAAGTACTCTGCAATTGCTACTGTAACCATTATTAAATCAATAATATTAAATATTGTGCAATATCGTGTGATACTTTGGAATACCGCGTGATACTGTAGAGTACCTCGTGCTATTGTACTTTTATCACTGGATATTTAAAAGTTAAAAGTAATAGTATCGTTGAAATTTTTTATTTAGAAATGTTATTTATGTCGTTTTCGGCATCCGATGGTTATGTCGTTGTGGGGCCCACTAATAATTGGTTGTTTCAGTGCCGTCATATTTTACCTAATATCCCCAACAAACGAATACTCGTTGACACAATGAATATTCCCCGACATACTTTTATAATTTTCACATATCACCCTTAAATTTATCCTTTTAGAATTGTTCAATTGCAAAATCTGTGGGCCCTACTTTATAATATTTATGTATTTTAATTAGTTTCCAATATTGAAATAAACTAATCAGCATTTAAAATAAAATAATATATTGTAAATAATAAAATAAAATAAAATAAATTTAATTTAATTTACTTTAAGTAAATTAAATTAAATTAAATAATATGATATAATATAATACAATATAAATTAAATTAAAATTTAATATTAAATTAAACTAAAATAAATTACACTAAATAATATAATATAATAACATATAAATTAAAACAAAGTAAATTACTTAATATAATATAATACAAAATAAAATAAATGAAATGAAATAACTTAATTAAAATAAATAATTACATTACATTAAATTAAATAATATAATATAATATAATACAAAATAAAAAGAAATAAAAAATAACTTAATTAAAATAAATAAAATAAAATATGACAAAATAATATAATATAATACAAAACAAAATGAAAAATAATAAAATAATTTAAAATAAAATAGAATAAAGTAAATTTACTGTAATAAAATAAAGTAATTAAATTAATATAAATTACATTATTTTAAATTAATTAAAATAAATAAAATAAAATAAAGTGATATAATATAATATAATAAACTAAGTAGCATTTTCTTAGTTCTATTGGTACATATGTGACACCCTCAAATCCAGGTACTTCAATCCCACAGATCTGATGCTCACTATCCATCACATTTATATCTAACTAGCCACAATAAAGGATAATAATAATAATAATACACTTAATAAGCAACACTCCCATTAAAGGGTTACATAATTAATACGAAATCACAGGTCATCTAACATTTAATTATTACATTTTTAGCGGAAATAAAATAACTTTAACATAACTAAGTCTTATTACATAAGATTCTCAAAGTAATATAATTTTAAACTTCATTATTTATTCATCTTGCCCTTACACGGCTCATCAGACTTCTCAATCTTAGTTGTAATGTTTTTATACAAGAGTGAGCAAAGCAATTGCTTATAGACTATATGGACCATCCATCTCGTACTCTGGGGGATCAACCATTTGTATATAGTATTGTGCACAAACATTTTAACGCTATTGCGTAATATAATCCCTTATTTTAGGGTTGTTCATCTCAATTTTGACATTAGAATCCGTACCAAAGAAAGTTTAGTTTAGATTAGCTTCAACAGAAATTCTAGATTTTAAATCGCTCATCAAGTATGGACTAGTCGAATCAAAAGGGTCCACTAGCCATATAACAGTCTAATATCAACAACAATATAATCTTTGTAAAGTGGGATTTCGACAAAAATAGAATACAATGATTGCAAACGAATAAGTATCATACATCTAAGTAATGCTTTTGAAAGATTTTTGGGCTTATGACTTTTAAAGACTTTTTGGCTTATAACTTTAACTTTCTAAAATACCTTTTTAACTTTTATTATAATTGTATTCTATCTTCAACTTCTTAATTAACTTTCAAGTTTAAATATTTTTAATCTTGAAGATTTTAACTATTAATATTATTAACATCAGAATGTCAGCAATGTCGAAAAGGAGAAGCACATGCAAATGGAAGAAAGTGAGGTGTAAAGCCATGATACTAGGGAGGAATATATATCTTCTCACTTGCTGCTGATTGCTAAGGAGAAATACTTGGGTCTTTGAGGATTTCGAAAAAGAGTGGGGCCGGCTTCTCGCTTGATACTTGCGAAGCCATTTTTTCTTTAATGGTGTTTGTGCAGCCTTTTTCTTCCTTATAAAGACAAACCTATTTGTCAAAAAGGTGCAGGACTGCCACTAGAATCCGACTTGCACAAATCCAAAGGCCTGGTGTTTGTGCAGTTTTTTTCTAATGATGTATTCCTTATTGGAAATATTCATCCCCGTATATTTAATAATAACACATAATATTTTCAGTGTAAATTAATCACGTTTGGAAATTTTCATTCCAAAACCTTTATTAGACTTGCACCTTTCCACCAACAGAAAGGGGATGGGGGTTATCTCAATTGCAGAGCTAAAACGAGTCGAGTTAAATCAAATTTTGATTTACGAAATTTAAGATAGTGTAAAAGTTAAATGAGTCAAATCGAGTCGATTTTAAATGAGTTTGAGATTTGGCGTACAAACTCGATCTGTCAAATAAATTAGTGGAGCTAGAGTTAGTTCTAAACGAGTTGAGCTGAGCTTAAACCCGACTTGTTTAACTTTTTTTATTATAAAAATATTAAAAATAAATAATTAAATGCTTAACTAGTTGGGCCTAAACGAGTTGGATATCACATTATTCGAGTTTGACTCATTTTAACTAAATGAAAAAATAGTTTATTCGAGCTTAACTCGTTTAACGAGTTCAAGTCGAGCTCAAGTTAGACTTAATCGAATCGGTTCATTTACAAAAAACCTATTGAGGTTACCCATTCGAATAGCCTTAGGAACAGGCTTGAGTAACGGATTAGAAAGGCCTATTTTTGACAAACTGTGACTAGTGATTAGTGAAGACAAAAATTACATAAGAATCAAAGGGAAAAAGGTGAATATTAAAATAAAAAATTATCGTACGTCAATATAATTAGTTATTACTGTTCTATGAATGGGTTACAATTTCAGTGACATGAATCGAAAATTAAAACAAATAAGTCACATAGACATATCCATGGTTAACTTGAATATCTAACAAAAGAAAAAAAAGAATTGGCCCCAGAAACATTACAAAATGACAGCATCCAAAAGCATTAACCCCACAATCCATTTACAAGAGTGTTAGAGTATCACCAATAGCCTTTTCAACCACTTTGAGATATTCAAATATGTGAGCACATCAGAAAAATCTTCTCCAACAACCTCTTTAACCTTAATAATCAAATCTACAACCTCCTTCTCACTTTTTAAATTTGCAACCTCTTTCTCACTAATCAAATTTACAATTAAAGCTAAAAGCATTTATTACGCTTGATGGGTTTGATGTAAAGTTAATTGAATTGAAGAAATTGATGAGACACAAAATATAAAATTAATAAATAATGTTCTTCAAATTACCACGTAGGTCAACAAATTTAAATTTAAAGAGTTTTTAATACTACTACTATTACAGATGCTCTTATGCATTATGTAACTACAACACAAACGATAGCATTAATCATTTCAAACTCTTTTATGCGTCAGCAATTTATGAAGCAATAATAGAGAGATGCATGAGGTTTTGCTATCAACTATTTCAAAGTCACAAGCTATGTCACGCAGACTCGGATGGACTGTTATGTTAGATACAGAATTTTGAAGAGTTCGACATCATGAGCGTTCTTCGATTTTGCCAATTTTTTTACAATAAATTGAATCGTACAATATCCATATCCTTAAACCGATTGTGGAACGCACACAGATATTTTATGACAAAGTGAAAAGTTCATTGTAACATACTACCTTCGTCCCAAATTAATTGCTCAGTTTTGACTTTTTTAAGTCAAATTGACTATTTTTAGAATTAATAATTAAGCATATATAAATATATTCCTAAAATTATAAAAATTGGGATTAGTAATAAATTGTATATACTTTCTTTTGGTTATAATCTTTTCGCCTATATTTTAGCAAAAATAGTAAAAAGATTAGTTTTAAAAATGGTCAATTTGACTTTAAAAAGCCAAAACTGAGCAATTAATTTGGGACGGAGGGAGTAGGTCACAAGATACTTACAATTACAACAGTGTATATAATATAAGACGTAAAACATAACAAATTTGTTAAAAATGGTTTTGTAACAGAGTCGCAATCAGTGATATTTAGGTAGTGTTTGTTCACCTCTTAACACATCTTAACAGTTTTACATCTAATTCAGTAAGAGAGTAAAGTTGTTTGGTAAAATTTTGTTTACCTCTTATCGTCTCTTAATCGGTAAGAAGAAGAAATAAATTTAAATCATTAATAGCCGCCTCTTAATAAAAAATTTAAATCTATAGAACCTCTATAAATATTGTACTTCCTCTGTTCCAAATTTACAAATTTTAATATCATTATTGATTTTGAAAAGTCAATTTGAGATATTTTAAATTTAAAAGTCATTCAAATCTTTTATATTTTTAAGTTATCAAGGAACTTTTTAAGTTTAGACGCTATTTCACTCAAATAATCTAATTTATCAAGTTCAGATATTAAACCCCACTTTAAACACCACTTTAGTAGACTTGTAAATTATATTAACCATTTGATTAATCCTCGTACGGGAAAAAAATCAACAGTTATGACCAAGTACGAGTAAGCTACAAATGAATGACCAAGTAAATCAGATTAAAGAAAAACGAGGAGCTAAAATATATGAGCATTAGAATAATGCCTCCAGAAGGAAATTAAAATGTCGAATCCGTCAAACAAGGCTTACCAACCTTGCTAATACTAGTACTGCCATAAGCTAAATAGTAAGCATAAAAACAAACAAAATTTCTAGGTACAGCTAGATTTTACTTTTAATCTAGCAGGCGCAGGTGGATAATAACAGAAATAATAATTGTTAACGCCAAGTTTCGTCGACGCGTCCAATCACTAAATCCACGCGCTGAATCCTACACAGTAACAGATCACACACGAAGCTTGACGGCTTGTGCTGTTAAGTGATAGCTCCAGTGTGAGAATGAGTACAGGTCGTTACAAGGATTAACAATGGAGGCTTTAGTATTTAGTGCTCACGAAAAGGGTATTACCTGTTAATTGTAGTCTAGCCTTGTATTTATAGTCATTCTTGTCACCTTAGAGTCCACTTCCGAGTCGGATTAGGACTCCTAAATATGGCAGTTACCATTATTTGGGTCCAACACAATCTCCTTAAAAGGTGCAAGTTGGATGCAACCCAATCACTACCTTTGGAGTTACCTTATTCAAATATGGTTAGGCTTAGGATCCTAAACCATTTAGAGCCCTTATCACTCCGGACTCCATACAAGGGCCAACCCACCGTACAAACCCAATTCAATCGAACCATGTAAACTGGTATGGGCTCCGGGCCAATGGACTCGGATGCCCGACTCTGAACACCATCGACTAGAACAAGACTCTGGCCCGGAGGGCTCGGATGCCCGAACCTGAACATCTCCTATATCCTTCATGGCTTCGGCCCAATGGGCTCAATCTCCTCGACCTCAGCCCAGACCCTCAGCCCATATGAGGGTCGGTAAAACACTCCCGAACATTGCCCCCCAGTCTCTTGTTATAATATACTTATAATTAGGGACTTAAAAAGACATGAACTTGAAGAGTCACGACAGGAAATGATGAGTTGCCTTGGGAACTTAAAGCGATTTTTCCTCGTTTTTCGAAATGCTACACGTATTCCCAAGGCCAGGTCCCACCTGCCATAAATAGCCACCCTTGGGAATCGTGCCATCTCACTATAAAACGCCCACTCAATCCGGTACCGTCACTATTTCCCCTCTTTCTCATTTCAAATCTCTCAAATTTTCAGGCAAGGGCGATTTCCAACAAGCAATCCAGCTCTCCACCTTTCTCTGATTCAAGATCTTTCTGCTCCTAAACCACCTCCAAAGCTTCACATTTCCAGCTTCTTTTGCTTCAATGGTTGATCATATTCCTTAACAAACCTCTGTCATCAATAACACCATTATTCCCCCCCTCCATTGGTGCCACTGATGGTAACAGTGGAGTTGCTGGCACCACCGTCCGATACCCCCACTCCTTCAGTTCTTCCTACTCCGATCAATACCGAAGTCAAAATCCGAAACGTTTATTTCTGTGAAACGGAGTTCTCGCATGTCAATACCAAATCTACCATCACCTCACCCCAACTGTCTGATATTCGAACCTTGTTCAACATCCCCAAAGAGTACAAGCTTCGGGTACCCGAACCGAATGAGAGGATGTTCTGGCGTCTCGAAGGCGATTTGGTCGACATCCCTCTCTACGCCTTTAAGTATGGGGTTCGGTTTCCCCTCCACGAGTTCATCTCATCTTTTCACTGCTTTGAGGGGATCGGGTTTGCCCAGCTGGTGCCGAATTCGTACATCCACCTCGTAAGTTTTATCGCCCTGTGCCAGGAGGCAGGCATCACCCCTGGCCTGGACTTCTTCTTCGTCTTGTTCACCGTCGGCAAGCCGAAGGAACCTGGCCTTCAGTAATTTAACCGTGTGGCCGGTCAAGCCACCTTTATGAAAACCCCTTATAGAAACAAAGGGTGGCATCCGCATTGGTTTTTCATGAAGGGGACCGACCTCAAACTCCTACCGAACTGGTGTGACGCCCCCAAATTCGGGTATCTTCCAATCTGACAGATGGTGCTACACGGTGCTACAGTTCACACATACATTCAATTGAAATGCCTCAAAAGATTGTATATATCTTCTATATATTCCAAAATAATATTACCATTTCCAGATTCTTTGTAACCATTACATGTATTCTTGTCATAATATCAATAATTACAACGTTCATCCTATACTATTACAAAGGCAATCTATTGGTTTGCCTTAGCCTTCCCTTTATCTTTACTTGATGCTTCAGTCTGCTCAGTATTAGCTGCATTCATATGGTTCAAGAAAGAGTGAGCATAACTAGCTCAGCAAGTATAACAATTCATTTAAGCAATAGGCTTGAATCATATA
The DNA here is from genome assembly GCA_016801055.1 of Panax notoginseng. NCBI lineage: Eukaryota > Viridiplantae > Streptophyta > Magnoliopsida > Apiales > Araliaceae > Panax > Panax notoginseng. The sequence goes on along the minus strand of CM029019.1, from coordinate 153,250,859 downwards.
AATCGTATATCTTCGATAACTAAATCAATAGTTATGAAGTACTATAGATAATTCAAAATAGCACTTCGTTTTTCCTTAAAACGTTTAACAATGAATAACATAAGTTAAACCTCAATTTTGGTTCAAGACCTTGAGCATTTCATTCTTTCTTTGAAAAGGATAACCCGACATCAAGTCCGTAAGAGCACGTCTAGGTGATCAGCCTATAGTACTCTATGTTGTACAACACTACTTTCTTTAAACGTATCTACGTTTAAGTTTTTGGTAAACTCACGTGCCTGTCGTTTGACGATAAAATATTTGTTTAGCATACTCAGTCTTTCTTTGAAATCCATACCAAATCAGTTTGGCAAAAGATAACAACATTGACAATATCTTGATAGATTATAAGGAAATCCATAAAACATCTTAAGTCTAGCCGAAGGAATTGGCTTTGACTTCATCATACATCAATTCATGCTTAAGATACATAAATCACAAAGCTTGTCCAGAAGAACTTAGACAAGGTTAGAACACTTGCCTTCAGCGTCTTCTCCAGTTAATATACATTTTCTTTGAGTCTTTAAGGATTCTACAATACATGATCACATAACATACCATATTAGGTCATATATAATCAAGTATGGTTACTAATATATCTTACCCTTCTTCTCAATCTAATCATGCCTTAGATTGTTTAACATTCGTTTTACGATTTATCGTTTTACATTGCACTTACGTTCAAGTATTCTTCGTTAACCTTTAGTTGTTAACGTAAGGTTATAAGCATCCTTCAATGGGTTTACTTTAAGTTAATTCAAGTCATAGTTTTTCTTTCAATCCACTTCTATTTCCTTTACACTTATTTTCATTCCTTATTGGTTCCTTCTTAGTACTGGCGCTGTGACGCCAGTTTTCTTCATACAACTCGCGCTGCGGCGCGGGTTTACAGTACCTCTGCCTCGACCTCGGCGCTGCGGCGCTGCGGCGCTAAAGCCTTTGCTAATGGCTGCGCTGCGGCGCCACTTCCTAGTGTCTGATGGGTTGGCCTGGCGCTGCGGCGCCGGCTTTCCCTCCTTGGGCCAAGCTGCAGCACCAGCCCTGAGCCTCAGGAAATTTTGACAGTTTGATTTCTTGTGTGAATTTTTTGGGCTCATAACTTATTCATTCTAAGTCTGAATTGGCTCGCTCAAAAGCCATTAGCTCACAAATCACATGCACTATGATTTCCTTAGAAAATATTTCATTTTCGAACCTTTTAACTCGAAATTCACCGATTAATTCGTTATTGAGCATTCGTTAAACGTTCGGGAACGTTCAAAGCTCGTTTCTTCGTTCTAAGTCAGAATTTGGTCATTTTCGAGTCAACAACTCTAAAATGCAAACTTAGACTATTCTCCATCGAAAACCAACGTTTTCGAGTTCAATGGTAACTTTTGACTTTCATTCCGAGAATTTAACGATTTCGACGATTATCGTCTAATCTCGTAAATTTCGCCATAACTTCGTTACTTAAAATTTTTACATCGTTCAAAATAGATTCATTCCATCATTCTAACATCCTAACCAAACATATTTCATTAAATATATACATGATAAGTTCTTCCATGGTCTTCATTAGTTCATAACTTATATAATTACGATTCATTTGTACATGGCTTATTAAGATTTAAGTCCATTAATTAGCCATCCTTATCACTTCTTATGATACATACTCCACCAATCATCACTTCTCTATCAAACTACAATTGAAGAGAGGAAGATTAATGGTCTAGAGGTTCTTACCCTTGATGATCAAGCTTGGTTCTCCTTCTTCTTTCTTCTTTCTTCTTGGATTATGAAGGTCTAACTCTCACTTCTCTCTCTATGATATTTGCTCTAAGATGTTGTGTAAGACCCCAACTTATTATAAATAAAATTAAATTTTCTCTAATTATTATTTTGAATAATAGGGTGTTAATTTGATATAATGCTTTGGTTATGGGTGAAATGTGCAAATTTTGCAAAATAAGCAAGTGGTTATAAAATATTCATTTTTCGGGAAATATTCGTTTGGTCGTGGAATATGCTTGCTGTTGAGGAATATGCGTACGACGACGTAGTCATTTGGGGCCCCATAACAAAAAACGGTCGGATGAAGAAAACGACAAGTTTGAGTTTTTATAAATAACGACGTAGTAGTTACCATTAACACTGTTGGAATACCCGGTGGTTAAAATACAGTAATACGCGTAGTTGCACAGTAGCAGACGATATTGCATAGTATTGTTGAATTATTGATCCTTACGTAAGAAGGCACTACTCAATAATTATTACAGTAATTACTGTTTAATATTTTATTTTATTGATTCAATAATTGCTGCGTTGATATTTTATATTATTGTTGTTTCAATAATTATCACTGCACAGTATCTCCCATATCAGATAAATAATTCATATTATTTGAATAATATTATTAGATAGCATTATTGACAATGTCTAAGGAAGTTTTGTCTAAGGAGAGGTTTGGTCACCTAATTGCGCGCCAGTAAGGAGAAATCCTTATCGAAAAGCCCTCACTTTCTTGGGAACGACCTGGTTGTCATAATTGTGATTCTGTAATATTATTTATGAATAATTAATTATTGATTTATATGATAAGGAAATATTTGTTTTTATGTGGATATAAATGAAGGATTTAATTTTGAGGTATTTTATCAGTATTTTGTCGGAATAGAGGTTTTAAAAATCAAAACAATGTTCTTAAAGCTCTATTGTGTGAGTTATAATTTTAATCCGGCCGTTGGATCGTTGTGATTTTTGGATATGTTATACATATATAAGTTGAGTATATGTTCACAAATTTTGAACCGTTAAAAATTAACGTATGATTTGTTATGAATTTTATGAGGTATTGAAAATCATCCGTTTGTGAATTTTGGATATTTTCAGTTTGGAATTTGGAAAAACTTAACGCTACAAAGTTGTAGAGAATTCAATTTCGTGTGGAATGGACATGAGATTTGAATTTTTTTGATAAAAGGGCTATTTTATATGAATTATTAAAGTTACTAATTATTTAAAATATTTTATAAATTTCTAGAATTGGTGGGCCCCACTTTTGGTTGGTGAGAAATGTGCTAAAATTTTATTTCAAAAGTGGTAGGCGAAAATAGTAGCAGGTAAAGCCATCAGGTAGCAGGTTAAGTCTGCTTCAGCGTTCTAACATTTTTCTATAAATAGAGTGCTGAGTTAGAATTGAAAATCACACCAGAAACAAGTTTTCTTTTCTCTATATTGTCGAGCGTATTTTTGTGAGTATTTAGATACTTTGAGAGTTGATGTTCGGTATAAGCTTCCTTCGACTTTATATCCGATATTCCGATCAGAAGTACCGTTATTTTGAGGTAAGGAATGTTATTTTCTTCTTATATAATATTATTTTCTTCAATATCATTATGCCAAAATATTAGTCTGAACTTTTTATCAAATTTAAAATTTTTTGTGTCGGGGTTACTATTTACGTATACGACACTATTCATGAATACGGCACTATTCACCGAAAAATAAAATTTTCTCTTCTTTGTCCCAGATGTCTATTATGGTTACTATCTTTGAATGTATCCATGTTTTGATCGTCATTCTTGAATTTTTCTCCATTATATTTTATTATGGAGTATTTTTAGACTTGAATTATCTAAAGTATGAATCTCTAAACTTTGTCCTTTTATCGTACTGGATTCGTTCTCTAAAATATTTTTCATCATCCTCAGTCCTTAATGGTGATACTTGATGAATATCTTTGGCCTGTAGTACAAAGATGAATAATTACCTGATGAATATCTTTGGCCCGTAGTGCAAAGATGAACAGATGTTGAGATAAACATGACCAACTGGTGATACAAATGAATATCTTTGGCCCGTAGTGCAAAGATGAATAGTTAATTCAAGATGTATATTGATTGATGTTACAGAGATAAAATATTGATGATGGACTTTTAAATTCATAGATGATAGTAGATTTCATTATCTACTTAACTCTTCTAATGAATTATTATTTTCGCTTCAATTGTGGATCTAAAACTTGTTGTCTTTTATATTCTATCAGATTTTTCTCTATTGAAGACTAATGATAATTTGTTGTATATTATCTTAGTCGTAATATTCTTTACTCAGCTAGTTGAGCTCACTTTTTTCCTTTTTGTTCTATTTTTCTTCTCAAGAGGTGAGAATATAGTAGAAACTTGCCGAGGTATTGAGTGATCGTTTTAGTAAGTTATTTTAGCAGTCCTCACTATTTTTGTAAAATAGTGTATCAATAATTGTAATGAGAACTCCTTTTGAGTTTTAATACTGTCTATTAGACAATATTTGTATTTAAACTCACAGTTTATGTGTTGTCGTATTTTGCACGACAATTGTAGTAATGAAGTTGTATTTGTTTCTGTACCATGTATTTGATGACTCAGAATGGGTGATGTATACCTATTTTGGGGGCGTCACATGTTGGTTGAATTTAACAAGGCACAAATGAAAATCCAAAGCCTCTTATTTATAGGATTTCCAAGGTTAGGGCATAATAGTCTTTTAGGCCATTCCACTTCCTTTCTTCCACCTCCTTACTATTTCTTCCTTGGGCAACACTCACCTTATCCTTTGCTTGGCCACCACACATGGCTAGCCATGACTCACTTATGGGGCCCACATGGGTTGCCCCATGGGTTTTCTTACCCGTTGACCCATCGGTTCGATCCACGGATCTGATTCTTGCTTTGGGCTTAAGGTTTAAATACTTTGGGCCTAACATTGGGCTTGCATTTCATATCATTGGGCTTTAACAAATTTGCACTTGGGTTTGCCCAACTAATACACAAATCCTACACTAATTCTATTAGTTCATTATAATTAGCTTAAAGCCTTTTTAACGTATAGTCTACGTATTCTTCTCGTATATTAAGTCGTATAATCATTCATCATATATGATATTTCATTTTTCGTATACTAATACGATACTTCGTATCATACCCGTATTCATTACTTCGTATAATACTTTCTTATTATACGATCATCCTTTATTCAATATTTACTTTCCCTAACCTTCTCAAACTTAGTACGCAGGCAAAAAACTGCGTTTGTCATAACTGAAATATTATTATATAATTCATCCTCCTTTATTATTCTATCATTACGCATTTCTCGAAAGTTCAAAAATAATTCCCGAGCAGAACTGTATGAATAGTGTTTTTCAAAAAAATTTCCGGAAAGCTTTTACTTTCGTCTTGAAATTCAAACACTTTAATTCCTTCACATAGCCAGAATACTACGACATTACGTCACATTTAGGTTATAGAACAACCATCATCTTGCTTACTCAATATAATAACATAGAATATAATTTTATTCATTATTTACTCAAATAAAATTATTTTACAAATTATCCGATTTTCTCGGTCGTTATGTAATAACCCGATATTTTCTATATAAACAAATAAGGAATTTTGCATATAAATTTTTTATTATTATTATTTTAATAATGGGAATATGTGTCAAATAATGTGTATGTATATTTGTAATAAATAAAAATATATTTATTACCTAAACAAATTATAAATAAATTTTTAAGAATTTTTAATCATTATAAATTACATCCTTTTAGTAATTAATTGTTGTAGTAGAAACGTTTCTATTATTTATTTTCCATGAAAATATGATTATATATTATTTAAATAATATATGAAATGATTATAGAATTATTATAATAATTATATTATTTTATTATATGAATTTTAGTTCAGATTATTTAAGTTAATTATTTTTAACTTAATTAATAATGTTATATATGAAAGATTAGTCAGATATGAAATCAAAACCCTAATTTTGGATTTTGAGCAATGAATGAGAATAATAATATTATATTATTTTTCAGTGTTATAAATATATACAGTATATGTGCAGACTAATATTGATTAGTAGATTATGGTGTATCACGACAAACCCTAGTATTACTGTCATAAACCATAATTGGAAACTCAAAATTGGAATTTAAGATCGGTCAAAAATTGTGTTATATGAATTATGTTGCATATTATAGAACTTCTGTTAATTAGGAAAACCCTAATTAACATTTGAAAACCCTAATTAAAATTAGAAATCCTAATTTGCTAATTAGGAACCCTAATTGCTAAAATTAGAAATCCTAATTATTATTTTAGTAAATTGAATTGTTAATTTGGGAACCCTAATGATATTAAGGAATCCTAATTATTTAAACCCTAATTTTCTATTAAAAACCCTAATTTTAATTAGTGTGTTTTAATTAAAATTTTATTACACTTTAATTTTAATTTTTCAAACCCTAGAAATTAATTGGAAAACTTTAAGGTTTAAAATCTAGTGATTAAACCCTAGATTTAAGTACCTTAGACAAGAATACCCTTAAAATTAAAATGCAAATGACCATTATACCCTTTTTGTCCCATTTGATGAATTATTGCTAGCAAAATCTTGACAAGCCACCCTAGTCTACCTAGGAGCTATACTACTCCAACTATCAGGCATCTAAACATCCAAATACATTGCATACAAGTTATAGATAAGATTTAAGAGAGAGAAAGTTCATGTATTTTGCATATTTGCTATCTATCTCTCAACCAACTCTCTCTCTCTCCTAACCTCCGAAATTCATTAGTATTTTAGTCCCACATGAAGCTCCTAGATCACCCATAACAGATCAAGAAGCTAAGAATCAAAATATTGTTCATAAAAGGTAAAAACCTAATTTGAAATCTGAACTTTGATCATATGTTTGATGTTAGTTTTTCTGTGTTAAATATGTTGTATGAGGTGCTAATCAATGATTTGGGTTGCTAGATGTTAGATCCATAACATTTAGAGGCTCGGATTTGATGATTTTCCAAATGTGGAATTTTTTTTTAATGAGGGTCTGACAAGGAATGTCAGGTCCCATAGATTCCATTCGGTCATGCGTTTTTATTGTTTAAAGGTATGAACGTGTAGTATGATATGCCATCTATGTTCTGGAACTTGTACCAGGGTCAGATCATGCATATATTAAAAGATATTCGTGGTCAAACCACGTTGACCGGCATTGACCGTATGAAATCTGGGCAGCCATGAACTTGCCCAGAAAGCTCTGACAGCAAGTTCATCGGCCTAGATCTTCTATTGTTAGTTATTTTGTTCTTGTTGATGTAATAAAGTTGTAATCTGGTATATGGACTGTTGATTCAAGGTTTTATATCATCTAAACATCATGCATGTTGGATTTTATGGACGGTCAAACCAAACAGGAAGAACACGAAATACGTTTTCTGGGCAACCCAAAAAACGTATGATCATGTATTCTGACAAGCTTTGACCGATCCGGATCTGTAGATTTTGTTGTTGTTTTGTTGACTTTTTGCATTAGATCTCATAAGTTACATGTTGGCTATGTAATGAAATCATTAGATCATGAAAATATTACAAGACTAGCATGTAGTGGAAGCACAAAGTAAGACCCACGATATGTTCTTCATTTTTGGGTAACCCAGAAATGAAGAATAGCTCTGGCAACCTTTTTAATGCCTTAGATCTTGTAGATTGTTGATGTTTAGGCTTGAACAATAATCAAACTAGATACCCTGTTAGTTAGTCTACAAGGCCCGACGTCTAACACAACTATTACATGAACCGATTGACTGAAATAAGGTCAACAAAAGCGTTGACCGGTCATGACTGAAAATTCTGGGCAGCCCAGAAATATGATGAACACATTCTGACAGCTAATTCAAAGCTTAATAACTTTCTATTGTGATGATGTATAACCTGGTTATTGGTTGTTACATGTAGTGTTACACTAGTTCTATAAGATTCAATCATTAGCTAGCCCAAAAACACATTTCGCACTAATTTATTGATGGTTAAACATGGTCACTCGAAACTAACTTTTGAGTGTTCTGGGTTTCTCAAGAACACCTAAGGAGACACTTACTGTCGCCAAAGGGTTTTAGCGACAGACTTATTAAAATTAATTAATTTAATTTCTAAAAATCATTTAAAAATAGAAAATAATTTCTGAAAATTACAAAAATTATTTTAAAAATTATTTTAATTTATGAAAATTAACTATTAATAATTTGACATATTTTTCATCAATATTAATATTTATTTGGATATTATTGGTATTTAATTTATTTAACAAATGCATTAAATAAATTAATTAAAAATGATTTTATTGTATTAAAAATTATTTTAAATGATAATAAGGTATTTAATAATATTTTAAGTTATAAAACATAACTTTTAATATTTAAAGATAAGTTTCATTAATTATTTAATATTAATGATATTAAATTTATTTAGTAATTATATTAAATAAATTAATTAAAAATGATTTAAATATTATAAAAATCATTTTTAAATGAAAATAAATAGTTTAAAAATATTTTAAGTTATAAAATATAACTTTTGATATTTAAAGGTAAATTTTATTAATAATTTTATATTAATGATATTTGATTTATTTAATAATTATATTGAATAAATAAATTAAAAATGGTTTTATTGATTTAAAAATCATTTAAAAATGATATAAATGAATTAAAAATATTTTAAGCTATAATAAATGACTTTTAATATTTTGATGAATAATATATTAATATTTAAATATTAATGATAATTATTTAAAAATAATTTTAAATGTTTTAAAAATCATTTAAGGGTAATATTAACACTTTAAAAATATTTTGAGTTATTATAAATAACTTTAATGTTTTGGCAATTGTTTCATTAATAGTTTAATATTAATTAAACATTAATGATAATAGAATTATTTAATATTTAAATCATTTAATAATAATTCCGATGTTTGAAAAATCATGATAAATTCTAATAATTATTTAAAAATTATTATAAGTCTTTTAAAAATAATATGACTGATATTTACAGTTATTGAATTACTGATTAGAGTTTTAGACTAGATAATTACCCGATAAAGCTGTCGGTACACCGAAATATTTTAAAAATTGTTCTGAACTTAGGTAATTTGACTAGATACGTGTCTGTTTGTGATCCAATGACTGTTAAACATGTATGACAATTTGATTAGGTTATGTGCTGACTGTAATAAGCAGTATTACGTGATATGATATATTATTCTAATCGAACGAATGATCTTATTAATGATAGGTTTGGGTATAAAGATAAAACTAAGTTGCGTTATTGTAAGCAGCAGCTCAGGCAAGTATCCTAACTGTGCATTTCCTTTATGCAATGGACATGAGTAAGAAAGTTTCAGAATCATATTATTGTGCCAGATTATTAACTCTATTGTTATTGATTATGTATCCAATTATTCATATTCATACCAGTTCTTAAATTATCCGATCATTGTTTATCAACACAGTATTACTGTATAATTCAGATATTTATTCTGTTCGTTAATTCCTAAATAGGGTTAGGCAAGTGTCCTCACTTGGATAATCATTGTATTTAATCATATGTTGATACATACTTATTGATTTCCAGTATGTATACGTTGACTTAAAAGCCGTCTAAGCTATTTGATTTGGCTAGACACAAACATAAAAATAATTGTTGAGCAAGATAGAACTTTATTATATCCAACCAAATTGTTATGGTTCGGATTCCCGACTAAGTGTGAACATCCCGAACTTGGAAAAACTTTTGTGCACCTAAGGTGGATAAGATGAACGATAATATCATTATTGCATGTAGTATTGATCAATACAGGCCATAACGGGCTGATCACCCCCCGTGCCTGTAAGTTATGACGGTTTACAGATGAAGTTCTGTTTAACCTTTTCGAAAATAGAAAATAATGTTCATAGTCTGTCGACTAATCTGTTGTTATTATTGGTTCAGCTTACTTCACAACTGTTGATTCGTTGTAGAAGTGTCATTTCAAAGAAAATATTTAATTCTTTCAGCTAATATATATATTTGTTATTACTTGTTGGGCAATCAAATGCTCATTCTTGCTTTAAATTTAAATGTTTTCAGCTAAGTATGATCAACCAGAAGGTTCAAGTAAGAACAAGGGAAAAGGAAAGACATTCGAATGAGTTTTATAATATTCTATGTAATAGTTAAGGTTTATTAAGTCAATGATACTTAATATCTATGATGTAATGAATGTTTAAAGGTCACGTACCTTGGAGTAGACTTTGATGCATATGTAAATTAAGTTTAGTATCTATATTATTGTTATTATTATTATATTATTCCGCTCATAGAAATGGTAACTTGAAACACCGAGTTCGGGTTTCAAGTACCTGAATTTAGGGACGTCACAGTTTGGTATCAAAGCTTTAGGGTTAGAAACCCTAGGTGGGATAGACCTTAGGCTATAACCTTAGAACAGAGAGAAACGTTGAAAATACAGATAACTCATATATAGTTTAAAAGGAGATGAATTGAATAAATTCATCGTTAAACAAAATAAAAGATAACTTTTATAAAATTATTATTTGTTGTGTGTATATACTATATGCTAATCAGGATAATTTGTGTGAAGATGTCAGGAGGAAAAGAATTAGGATACCCTCAAATCGTAAAGAAGGGGCCAATATCAAAGCCAATAGCTGAAATAGAGGTTCATAGTGCAAGCAACCTTGATGAGGTGGTGGTATTGGAAAACGTAGTACTAGATCCAAAAATGGTGGAACTAACAGATAGTGATTTAGACACCGAAATTGGAGCTGATCAAGCATCAACAGAAGTGCAGAATCTGAGGAACCAGGTTTCTTCTCTGGAAAAGTTGTGGGAAATAGAAAGACTATTAAACAGTCAGTTGCGAAAAACGTTAATGGAAACTATGGAAGAACAAGATAAGCTTAAAATCCAAATTGATCAAATGGGAGCCAGAAGCAACAAATCGTGCGCAACACCGAGCAAGAAGGGGAAATGAAAGATGAAAGACCGTGACTTAGGAAATAATTAGGATTAGTAGTTGATTATGTATGTTTGATAATGTGCGTGTGTAATGTAATATTCTCAAACTTTTGAACAAGTTGTTGCTGTAAGACCCCGAATTTTATGAAATAAAAGTATTCAATTTTTCTTATAATTACTATTCAGTAAATGGTTAAATTGATAAAAGTTTAAAGTTATGGGTGAAATATAAATTTTTTTTCAAAATAAGCAAGTGGTTATAAAATAATCATTGTTGTCGGGGAATATTCGTTTGGTCGTGGAATATTCTTTCTGTCGGGGAATATTCGTACGACGGCGCAGCCATTTGTGGGCCCCATAACAGAATAATTGTCGGGTGAAGAAAACGATAAATTTGAGTTTTTACAAATAACGGCGTAGTTGTTACCGTTAACACTGTTGGAATACCTGGTAGTTAAAATACAGTAATACGTGTTATTGCACAGTAGCACACGGTATTGCACAGTATTTTTGAAATTATTGATTCTTACGTAAGAAGACACTACTTAATAATTGTTACAGTAATTATTGTTCAATATTTTATTTTATTGATTCAATAATTGCTACGTTAAAATTTTATATTATTGTTGTTCAATAATTGTCACTGCACAGTATTTCCCATTATCAGATCAATAATTCATATTATTTGAATAATATTATTAGATAACATTATTGGCAATGTCTAGAAAATTATGTCTAAGGAGAGGTTTGGTTATCTAATTGCGCGCCAGTAAGGAGAAATTCTTATTGGAAAGCCCTCTCTTTCCTGGGAACGGCCTGATTACCAGTACTGTGATTCTGTAATATTATTTGTGAATAATTAATTATTGATTTATATGATAAGGAAATATTTATTTTATGTGGATATAAATGAGGGATATATTTTTGTGGTTAAAAATGAAGGAGTTAATGTTGAGGTGTTTTATCTGTATTTTTGTCGAAACGGAGGTATTGAACATCAAATTAGGGTTTTTGAGATATTTTGCGAGGGTTATAATTTTTAATCCGACCGTTGGATCGTGGTAATTTTTGAATATGTTATACATATATAAGTTGAGTATATGTCCACAAATTTTGAACCGTTAAAAATAAACGTATGATTTGTTATGAATTTTACGAGATGACTGGTTCAGAAATTGTTGAATTTTCGGAGTTTATCATTTTGGTAGAAAATTCTAGAATTGGTGGGCCCCACTTGTGGTTGGTGAAGAAATGTGCTGAATTATATTTCAAATGTGGTGGGTGGGAATAGTAGCAGGTAAAGCCATCAGGTTGCAGGTCAAGCCTACTAAAATTTTCCTATAAATAGAGGGCTAAGTTAGAATTAAAAATCACACCAGAAATAAGTTTTCTCTCTTTCTCTCTCTATATTATGAAGCATATTTTGTGAGTATTTAGATACTTTGAGAGTTGCTATTCAGTGCAAGTTTCCTTCGGCTTTGCATACCAATCAGAAGTACTGCACTTTTGAGGTAAGGGATAGTAAGGGATTGTAAGAGATTTTAAGGGTTATGATTTTCAATTTCGTAATTTTTCTAAACTTCAAAAAATTCTGGAAAAATTTGAAATGATTCTTGATTGTATCCAAAAATGGTGATTTTTGGATGTATAGATTAAGAGTTATGAATTTTATGAGAAAAGACTATTTTAAAAGTAACCGCTTATAACTCCTTGTGGTTAACTCCAAAATTGATGAAATTTTTATTGGGAGTACATGTATATGATATGAGTATACTCTGTGAAATTTGAAATTTTTGGATAAAATTACAATTTATGATAAATGTCTAAATATTCGGCTGTTTTGGCCATAAGAAAAATAGTAAATGAGTTTTAAAAATTCCGGAAAAAATATATGTTCAATATGGGACTATATTATGCTAAATCTCAGAAAAGAAAAATTGGTTACATTGATTTGGTATTTTTCATGAAAAGGGACTAGTTTTGAGTAAATGAATTAAATATGTTATGTGAAGTAAGAAAATTGAAAAATATGATTTTATGGCTTGAGAATCCTATATGAGGTATATGCAGATTTTTTATGAGGGTTTTTGGTTATTGGTGATGAAATCTTATGAGTTTGACATTTTAGAATGATTAAATGCATTATTTAGTAAAGTGTAAACAATTAAAATAAATTATTTATAAGAAATGTTATTCTTTCAATATCATTATACCGAAATATTGGTATGGATTTTATTGTGGAATTTTTACCTTTTTGTGTCGGGTTTACTATTCATGAGTTACTATTCACGAGTTACTATTCATAGGTTACTATTCACGAGTTACTATTCATGACAAAATTAGTTTCTTTTTCTCACCAAATTATAGTTGAGTTATGAATATTACTCTTGAGATTAAATCTATATGTTGATTATATTGATTTTATTATTATATATAACATTTTTATAACCCTAATGATGATATTTCTCTTTGACTTGAGTGTAAAGATGGGTAGATTTTTGGTATGATCATGACTATGGGTTCTCTTTGGCCAGTAGTGCAAAGTTGAATCGTTGATTGGTATGATCATGACCATTGAATTTATAAGTGAATATCTTTAGCTTAAGTGCAAAGGTGAATTGATCAACATGGTTATAATTATTGTTTATATAAATTCTGAAATGATTATATATTTCTTTGAGATATTAATATCTTTGGCCTGTAGTGCAAAGATGAAATATTGATGAATATCTTTGGCCTGTAGTGCAAAGATGAATTGTTGATGAATATCTTTGGCCCGTAGTGCAAAGATGACATGTTGTTGAATATCTTTGGCCAGAAGTGCAAAGATGAACAGATGTTGAGATAAACATGACCAACTGGTGATACAAATGAATATCTTTGGCTGTAGTGCAAAGATGAAGTTATTAGTATGATTATGAACAGGAAATGTGATTTGGTGTAACCACGATCTTTGATGTTTCAGGTAAAGATAGGTGATGAAAATTATCTTCGTCCTAGATGAGAAGAGGAATTTAGAACTACAATTATGATTATGAGTTATTCATATGATTGTGGACCAGAATTGTTGATTTATGTTACAGGGATAAATCATTGTTGGTGAATTTTTAACATGGAGAAGATAATAGACTCTATAGTCTATTTGACTCTTCTAATGGATTGCTCGTTCCGCTGCAACTATGGTTGAAATTTTTATCATTTACCATATGTTCTAAATCTCTGATTTATTATTGATGAAGGCTATTGATAATTTAATTATCTTTAGTCATGATATTCTTTACTGAGCTAGTTGTGCTCACCCTTTTGCTTCACAATTCCTTTCAGGTAATAAGAGTGTAGCTGGGTCGAGCGAGGGTAACGGGGAAATAGAACGGTGGTCTCTAGCTGTGGATGTTCTCCCAAAGCAGTATAGAAAAGTTCATTTAGTAGTTTTATTTGGTGAATCCAATAGGGTAAGGTGTACCCAACGTTGGAAGGGTGGTTTGCCACTATCATACAAGATGTCTAACGACATACAACCTCCTGTCATCATAAGACAGGGATGTGCTCATCCACTTGCTGAGTATATATACGAGCACTACCTATATAATCTTGATGTTTGTTTGAAGTATAATTCTCAATTAGAGACAGTAGAGATAATGATATGTCAAGAGAAAACTCACCATTGGGAAGAATATGATAGTAATCTTTTCGTTTTTCTTTGGGGTCTATTGGGTCAACCAAGAATAATTCTGTGGCCATATGATATCTATCATAACCTAGACGCATGGCCTCCCATGTACGAAGGTTTCCTTGAGCACTTTCCAAAGATTCTAATTTCTAAAATAGTTTTTGACTATACCTTTATGTAAGGTGTCATTGTGAGGTGATGTCCACGGTTGGAACATGAGTCACATTTGGTATATATTTGTATGCAAACTCACAGCATATGTATTGTTGTATTTTGCACGACAATTATTGTAATAAAGTTACAGTTATTTTCTGTACCATGTATTTGGCGACTCAGAATATGTTGTATGGAATGGACCTATTTTGGGGTTGTCACATTTGGTATCAGAGCTTAGGGATATGATCTCTGGCGGAGATCGGGGAATACAACTAGGAGGGGAGAGATGAGTAAATCCTTCGCTAGTGTATCCTACCTAAGCTTATTTGTTGGTCAGTCATAATATTAGGATATTATGTGATATGTTAATTTGTTTAATTAACCCTTGTATTATGGCAATATTTGAGAATGACAGCTGAGAATGCTAACAATGGAGTGAATGAGACTGTGGGGATACCTCTAATCACTAACCGTGATAATGTGATGTCAGACAAAGAAGGAATTAGAGATATCCATGTGGTGAGTGAAGAATTGATAGTTACACCCGAGATAGTCGCAGAGGTAACAGCTGAGACTGAGGAAGAAGAGGAAGAAGAAGTACCAGAGGAGAGTTTATTAGAGGTATTATATGATGAAAATGTAGAATTTCAAAATCGTATTCATGAGTTAGAAGAGCAGGCAGAAGAACGACAGGCAGTCGTGGAACAAAAGGATGCAACAATTCAAGCTTGTGTTACCCGATATGTGATGCTTGAACAGAAGCATTCTTTGGCAGAGTATAAGATGATAAAAATAGAATCTGAGCTGAAAGAAGAAAAAACTGAACGAGTGAGAATAAGTGATGCATGGGCAAAAGCCGCACGACACGTGGATATTGTGGAAAGAGATGTTCGATCTAAGAAGGCTAAAATAGATGATATGAATTTCTCTTTTTGGAAAGCAATTGGGAGAACCCAACATCGAGTTTTGAATTACCCTGTACATAGCGGTCAACCTGAATCCGATATGGATCGAAGATTGATGATTCAGATCATGAATGAGGAGTACGAAGAGGCAGTTGAGGGAGGAATATGTCCTATAGAAAGGTATATTCCAACGGTAATGATGATGCCAAATGCTGCTCCAGACAAGTTAAAACCGAGTAGTTCGAAGGATGGCGGTTGTCATGACTTCCCAACAAATAAAGAACCCAAATGAAGTTATCATGGGAGATGAGCAATGGAGAAATCATGATGATCTGAGAGATAGAATCTGAAATGGAAGCAAGGTATTCTCAACTCTTCGAAATACCAGGTACGTAAATTTCGGGGACGAAATTTCACAAGGAGGGGAGATTGTAAGACCCCGAATTTTATGAAATAAAAGTATTCAATTTTTCTTATAATTACTATTCAGTAAATGGTTAAATTGATAAAAGTTTAAAGTTATGGGTGAAATATGAATTTTTTTTCAAAATAAGGAAGTGGTTATAAAATAATCATTGTTGTCGGGGAATATTCGTTTGGTCGTGGAATATTCTTTCTGTCGGGGAATATTCGTACGACGGCGCAGCCATTTGTGGGCCCCATAACAGAATAACTGTCGGGTGAAGAAAACGATAAATTTGAGTTTTTACAAATAACGGCGTAGTTGTTACCGTTAACACTGTTGGAATACCCGGTGGTTAAAATACAGTAATACGTGTTATTGCACAGTAGCACACGGTATTGCACAATATTTTTGAAATTATTGATTCTTACGTAAGAAGGCACTACTTAATAATTGTTACAGTAATTACTGTTCAATATTTTATTTTATTGATTCAATAATTGCTACGTTGAAATTTTATATTATTGTTGTTCAATAATTGTCACTGCACAGTATTTCTCATTATCAGATCAATAATTCATATTATTTGAATAATATTATTAGATAACATTATTGGCAATGTCTAGAAAGTTATGTCTAAGGAGAGGTTTGGTTATCTAATTGCGCGCCAGTAAGGAGAAATTCTTATTGGAAAGCCCCCTCTTTCCTGGGAACGGCCTGGTTACCAGTACTGTGATTCTGTAATATTATTTGTGAATAATTAATTATTGATTTATATGATAAGGAAATATTTATTTTATGTGGATATAAATGAGGGATATATTTTTGTGGTTAAAAATGAAGGAGTTAATGTTGAGGTGTTTTATCTGTATTTTTGTCGGAACGGAGGTATTGAACATCAAATTAGGGTTTTTGAGATATTTTGCGAGGGTTATAATTTTTAATCCGACCGTTGGATCGTGGTAATTTTTGAATATGTTATACATATATATAAGTTGAGTATATGTCCACAAATTTTGAATCGTTAAAAATGAACGTATGATTTGTTATGAATTTTACGAGATGACTGGTTCAGAAATTGTTGAATTTTCGGTGTTTATCATTTTGGTGGAAAATTCTAGAATTGGTTGGCCCTACTTGTGGTTGGTGAAGAAATGTGCTGAATTATATTTCAAATGTGGTGGGTGGGAATAGTAGCAGATAAAGCCATCAGGTTGCAGGTCAAGCCTACTAAAATTTTTCTATAAATAGAGGGTTAAGTTAGAATTGAAAATCACACCAGAAACAAGTTTTCTCTCTCTCTCTCTATAATATGAAGCATATTTTGTGAGTATTTAGATACTTTGAGAGTTGCTATTCAGTGCAAGATTCCTTCGGCTTTGCATACCGATCAGAAGTACTGCACTTTTGAGGTAAGGGATAGTAAAGGATTGTAAGGGATTTTAAGGGTTGTTATGATTTTCAATTTCGTAATTTTTCTAAACTTTAGAAAATTCTGGAAAAATTTGAAACGATATTTTGATGAGTTTTCTTGATTGTATCCAAAAATGGTAATTTTTGGATGTATAGATTAAGAGTTATGAATTTTATGAGAAAAGACTAGTTTAAAAGTAACCGCTTATAACTCCTTGTGGTTAACTCCAAAATTGATGAAATTTTTATTGAGAGTACATGTATATGATAGGAGTATACTCTGTGAAATTCGAAATTTTTGGATAAAAGTACAATTTATGATAAATGTCTAAATATTCGGCTGTTTTGGCCATATGAAAAATAGTAAATGAGTTTTAAAAATTCCGGAAAAAATATATGTTCAATATGGGACTATATTATGTTAAATCTCAGAAAAGAAAAATTGGTTACACTGATTTGGTATTTTTAATGAAAAGGGACTAGTTTTGAGTAAATGAATTAAATATGTTATGTGAAGTAAGAAAATTGAAAAATAGGATTTTATGGCTTGAGAATCCTATATGAGGTATATGCAGATTTTTGATGAAGGTTTTTGGTTATTGGTGATGAAATCTTATGAGTTTGGCATTTTAGAATGATTAAATGCATTATTTAGTAAAGTGTAAACAATTAAAATAAATTGTTTATAAGAAATGTTATTCTTTCAATATCATTATACCGAAATATTGGTATGGATTTTATTGTGGAATTTCTACCTTTTTGTGTCGGGTTTACTATTCATGAGTTACTATTCACGAGTTACTATTCATGGGTTACTATTCACGAGTTACTATTCATGACAAAATTAGTTTCTTTTTCTGACCAAATTATAGTTGAGTTATGAATATTATTCTTGAGATTAAATCTATATGTTGATTATATTGATTTTATTATTATATATAACATTTTTATAACCCTAATGATGATATTTCTCTTTGACTTGAGTGTAAAGATGGGTAGATTTTTGGTATGATCATGACTATGGGTTCTCTTTGGCTAGTAGTGCAAAGTTGAATCGTTGATTGGTATGATCATGACCATTGAATTTATAAGTGAATATCTTTAGCTTAAGTGCAAAGGTGAATTGATTAACATGGTTATAATTATTGTTTATATAAATTCTGAAATGATTATATATTTCTTTGAGATATTAATATCTTTGGCCTGTAGTGCAAAGATGAAATATTGATGAATATCTTTGGCCTGTAGTGCAAAGATGAATTGTTGATGAATATCTTTGGCCCGTAGTGCAAAGATGACATGTTGAATATCTTTGGCCAGAAGTGCAAAGATGAACAGATGTTGAGATAAACATGACCAACTGGTGATACAAATGAATATCTTTGGCCGTAGTGCAAAGATGAAGTTATTAGTATGATTATGAACAGGAAATGTGATTTGATGTAACCATGATCTTTGATGTTTCAGGTAAAGATAGGTGATGAAAATTATCTTCGTCCTGGATGAGAAGAGAAATTTAGAACTACAGTTATGATTATGAGTTATTCATATGATTGTGGACCAGAATTGTTGATTGATTTTACAGGGATAAATCATTGTTGGTGGATTTTTAACATGGAGAAGATAATAGACTCTATAGTCTATTTGACTCTTCTAATGGATTGCTCGTTCCGCTGCAATTATGGTTGAAATTTTTATCATTTACCATATGTTCTAAATCTCTGATTTATTATTGATGAAGGCTATTGATAATTTAATTATCTTTAGTCATGATATTCTTTACTGAGCTAGTTGTGCTCACCCTTTTGCTTCACAATTCCTTTTAGGTAATAAGAGTGTAGCTGAGTCGAGCGAGGGTAACGGGAAAATAGAACGGTGGTCTCTAGCTGTGGATGTTCTCCCGAAGCAGTATAGAAAAGTTCATTTAGTAGTTTTATTTGGTGAATCCAATAGGGTAAGGTGTACCCAACGTTGGAAGGGTGGTTTGCCACTATCATACAAGATATCTAACGACATACAACCTCGTGTCATCATAAGACAGGGATGTGCTCATCCACTTGCTGAGTATATATACGAGCACTACCTATATAATCTTGGTGTTTGTTTGAAGTATAATTCTCAATTAGAGACAGTAGAGATAATGATATGTCAAGAGAAGACTCACCATTGGGAAAAATATGATAGTAATCTTCTCGTTTTTCTTTGGGGTCTATTGGGTTAACCAAGAATAATTCTGTGGCCATATGATATCTATCATAACCTAGACGCATGGCCTCCCTTGTACGAAGGTTTCCTTGAGCACTTCCCAAAGATTCTAATTTCTAAAACAGTTTTTGACTATACCTTTATGTAAGGTGTCATTGTGAGGTGATGTCCACGGTTGGAACATGAGTCACATTTGGTATATATTTGTATCCAAACTCACAGCATATGTGTTGTTTTATTTTGCATGACAATTGTTGTAATAAAGTTACAGTTGTTTTCTGTACCATGTATTTGGTGACTCAGAATAGGTTGGATGGAATGGACCTATTTTGGGGTTGTCACAGTTGCAGTAATTCTCGACTTTTGTGGTCACAAAGGGATAGCAGTATGTGCTATGTTATGTAAAGTACTTTGAATGAATATGAATCTATATTTGATTAATAGAATAAGTTTTGTATAAAACTTCGTGTTACATGTTAAACTTATACAATAAGGTTTAGAATGTAAGTTAATTTTATGATTTTATGTAATCAGATAATGCCGCCAAGACGTAGAATACGAAATCAAAGGGCAAAAGAATCTGTCAACAACGCTGAGGGACAACAGCAAGACTCGATGCAAAACTTTACGAACATGGTAGCTCAGGCTATGCAACAGGGAATGCCAGCCGCAGGTAACCGACCAGACAATCGCTTGGCAAATTTTAAAGACTTCAAAGCAGTAGGACCACCAGAATTAAGGGGAACAACTGACCCAATAGAAACCCAGACATGGGTTAACGAGATAGAAAAGTTGTTCGTAATTACTAGGGTAGATGAAGGGCAAAAGACCACTTTTTCCACTTATATGATGAAGGGGGAGGCTAACTTTTGGTGGGAGGCAAATCAAACTAGGGAAGGAGAAGAAGTAGTTACTTGGGCTAGGTTTAAAACTCTATTTTTTGAAAACTATCTCTCAGCTAGTATGCAGGCTAGGATGGATGTGAAATTTTTGGAATTAAAGCTGGAGAACATGACTGTTGCAAAGTATGCCGTAAAGTTTAATGAGTTGGCTAGGTTCGCTCCGCATCAAGTTGATACGGAGGCTAGGAAGGCAAAGAGGTTTGAGCTGGGCTTTAAATCCTGGCTCTACAACAAGGTGACGGTGTTGCATATCAATACTTTTGCAGCACTCATGGAAAAGGCTATCATAGCTGAGGAGGGAAGTGAGGTCATGAGCCTCTACAACAAGGAGAAGAGGAACAAAGGCAAGGCCGTAGGAGCTGTGAAGGTGGAAAGTAATAGTGGAAATAAGGGTGAGAAAAGAAAGGGGAATTATTTTGGAAATATCCAGGTGAAACAGGAAGGTGTGAAGAAGAAGGTAGTTCAGTGTGGGAACTGTGGGAAGAATCACTCTGGTAAGTGTCTGAAGGGTAAGTTTGTATGTTACAAGTGCGGGCAGGAGGGTCATATTTCTCCCAACTGCCCCAACCCAAGGATGAACAGTGGGTGTTTTCTGTGTGGGTCGATGGAGCATAAGGTGAAGGATTGTCCAAAAAGGAAAATAGAGGCGAGGAGTGTATCCACGGGAAAAGGCAGCGGGACTCTGGCGATCACATGACCGACTTCAATTAACAAACCAACAAAAGCAACCGCGAGAGTCTTCAACATGACGGTCCAGGATACTGTGGCAGCTGGGAATAGAACTCCAGGTATTATTCGAATAACTTTTATTTTTCGTGTATATATATGATTTTCCTATATATATAGCAAATTATTTTATAAAAAAATTTTGAAGGGAAATTTGAGTTCTTTTAGAGATCAAATTTCCGTTTAACCAGATAGACAAGTTTTATGTTAAATACTTAAAGATTTGTTCGATCAATTATGATCGAGATCTAATTGCAATGATTGCGTATGCTATATCCCCTTGTATGTATAAGTTTTAAAATGGTGATTCCGGGGACGAAATACTTATAAGGGAGGGTAAATGTAATAACCCGATATTTTTTATATAAATAAATAAGGAATTTTGCATAAAAAATTTTTTATTTTATTTTATTATTTTAATAATGGGAATATGTGTCATGTAATGTGTATGTTTATTTGTAATAAATGAAAATATATTTATTACCTGAAAAAAATTATAAATAAATTTTTAAGAATTTTTAATCATTATAAATTACATTCTTTTAGTAATTAATTGTTGTAGTAGAAATGTTTCTATTATTTATTTTTCATGAAAATATGATTATATATTATTTAAATAATATATGAAATGATTATAGAATTATTATAATAATTATATTATTTTATTATATGAATTTTAGTTCAGATTATTTAAGTTAATTATTTTTAACTTAATTAATAATGTTATATATGAAAGATTAGTCAGATATGGAATCTAAACCCTAATTTTGGATTTTGAGCAATGAATGAGAATAATAATATTATATTACTTTTCAATGTTATAAATATATACAGTATATATGTGTAGACTGATATTGGTTAGTCAATTATGGTGTATCACGACAAACCCTAGTATTACTGTCATAAACCATAATTGAAAACTCAAAACTGGAATTTAATCGGTCAGAAATTGTGTTATATGAATTATGTTGCATATTATAGAATTTCTATTAATTAGGAAAACCCTAATTAACATTTGAAAACCCTAATTAAAATTAGAAATCCTAATTTGCTAATTAAAAACCCTAATTACTAAAATTAAAAACCCTAATTATTATTTTAGTAAATTGAATTGTTAATTTGGGAACCCTAATGATATTAAGGAACCCTAATTATTTAAACCCTAATTTTCTATTAAAAACCCTAATTTTAATTAGTGTGTTTTAATTAAAATTTTATTACACGTTAATTTTAAATTTTCAAACCCTAGAAATTAATTGGGAAACTTTAAGGTTTAAAATCTAGTGATTAAACCCTAGATTTAAGTACCTTGGACAAGAATACCCATAAAATTAAAATACAAATGACCATTATACCCTTTTTGTCCCATTTGGTGAATTATTGCTAACAAAATCTAGCAAAATCTTGACAAGCCACCCTAGTCTACCTAGGAGCTAAAATACTCCAACTATCAGCCATCTAAACATCCAAATACATTGCATACAAGTTATAGATAAGATTTAAGAGAGAGAAAGTTCATGTATTTTGCATATTTGCTATCTATCTCTCAACCAACTCTCTCTCTCCTAACCTCCGAAATTCATTAGTATTTTAGTCCCACATGAAGCTCCTTGATCACCCATAACAGATCAAGAAGCTAAGAATCAAAATTTTGTTCATAAAAGGTAAAAACCTAATTTGAAATCTGAACTTTGATCCTATGTTTGATGTTAGTTTTTTTGTGTTAAATATGTTATATGAGGTGTTAATCAATGATCTGGGTTGCTAGATGTTAGATCCATAACATCTAGAGGCTCGAATTTGATGATTTTCCAAATCTAGAAATTTTTATTAATGAGGGTCTGACAAGGAATGTCAGGTCTCATAGATTCCATTCGGTCATGTGTTTTTGTTGTTTAAAGGTATGAACGTGTAATATGATATGCCATCTGTGTTCTGGAACTTGTACCAGGGTCAGATCATGCATATATTAAAAGATATTCGTGGGCAAACCATGTTGACCGGCATTGACCGTATGAAATCTAGGCAGCCATGAACTTGTCCAAAAAGGTCTAACAGCAAGTTCATTGGCCCAGATCTTTCTGTTGTTTGTTATTTTGTTCTTGTTGATGTAATAAAGTTGTAATCTGGTATATGGACTGTTGATTCAAGGTTTTATATCATCTAAACTTCATACATGTTGGATTTTATTGGCGGTCAAACCAAACAGGAAGAACACGAAATACGTTTTCTGGGCAACCCAGAAAACGTATGATCATGTATTCTGACAAGGTTTGTTCGATCCAGATTTGTAGATTTTGTTGTTGTTTTGTTGACTTTTTGTATTAGATCTCTTAAGTTACATGTTGGCTATGTACTGAAATCATTAGATCATGAAAATATTACAAGACTAGCATGTAATGGAAGCTCAAAGTAAGACACACGATCTGTTCTTCATTTCTGGGTAACCCAGAAATGAAGAATAGCTCTGACAGCCTTTTTAATGCCTTAAATCTTGCAGATTGTTGATGTTTAGGCTTGAACAATGATCAAACTAGATACCTTGTTAGTTAGTCTACAAGGCCCGACGTCTAACACAACTATAACATGAACCGATTGACTGAAATAAGGTCAACAAAAGCGTGTTGATCGGCCATGACTGAAAATTCTGGGCAGCCCAGAAATATGATGAACACGTTCTGACAGCTAGGTCAAAACTTAATAACTTTCGATTGTGATGATGTATAACCTGGTTATTGGTTGATACATGTAGTGTTACACTAGTTCTATAAGTTTCAATCATTAGCTAGCCCAAAAACACAATTCACACTAATTTATTGATGGTCAAACATGGTCACTCGAAACTAACTTTTGAGTGTTCTGGGTTTCTCAAGAACACCTAAGGCGACACTTACTGTCGCCAAAGGGCTTTAGCGACAGACTTATTAAAATTAATTAATTTAATTTCTAAAAATCATTTAAAAATAAAAAATAATTTTTGAAAATTAAAAAAATTATTTTAAAAATTATTTTAAGTTATGAAAATTAACTTTTAATAATTTGACATATTTTTTCATAAATATTAATATTTATTTAGATATTATTGGTATTTAATTTATTTAACAAATGCATTAAATAAATTAATTAAAAATAATTTATTGTATTAAAAATCATTTTAAATGATAATAAGGTATTCAATAATATTTTAAGTTATAAAACATAACTTTTAATATTTAAAGATAAGTTTCATTAATTATTTAATATTAATGATATTAAATTTATTTAGTAATTATATTAAATAAATTAATTAAAAATGATTTAAATATTATAAAAATCATTTTTAAATGAAAATAAATAGTTTAAAAATATTTTAAGTTATAAAATATAACTTTTGATATTTAAAGGTAAATTTCATTAATAATTTTATATTAATGATATTTGATTTATTTAATAATTATATTGAATAAATAAATTAAAAATGGTTTTATTGATTTAAAAATCATTTAAAAATGATATAAATGAATTAAAAATATTTTAAGCTATAATAAATGACTTTTAATGAATAATACATTAATATTTAAATATTAATGATAATTATTTAAAAATAATTTTAAATATTTTAAAAATTATTTAAGGATAATATTAACACTTTAAAAATATTTTGAGTTATTATAAATAACTTTAATGTTTTGGCAATTGTTTCATTAATAGTTTAATATTAATTAAACATTAATGATAATAGAATTATTTAATATTTAAATCATTTAATAATAATTCCGATGTTTGAAAAATCATGATAAATTATAATAATTATTTAAAAATTATTATAAGTCATTTAAAAATAATATGACTGATATTTACAATTATTGAATTACTGATTAGAGTTTTAGACTCGATAATTACCCGATAAAGCCGTCGGTACACCGAAATATTTTAAAAATTGATCTGAACTTAGATAATTTGACTAGATACGTGTCTGTTTGTGATCCAATGACTGTTAAACATGTATGACAATTTGATTAGGTTATGTGCTGACTGTAATAAGCAGTATTACGTGATATGATATATTATTCTAATCGAACGAATGATCTTATTAATGATAGGTTTGGGTATAAAAGATAAAACTAAGTTGCGTTATTGTAAGCAGCAGCTCAGGCAAGTATCCTAACTGTGCATTTTCTTTATGCAATTGACATGAGTAAGAAAGTTTCAGAATCATATTATTGTGCCAGATTATTAACTCTATTGTTATTGATTATGTATCCAATTATTCATATTCATACTAGTTCTTAAATTATCCGATCATTGTTTATCAACATAGTATTACTGTATAATTCAGATATTTATTCTGTTCGTTAATTCCTAAATAGGGTTAGGCAAGTGTCCTCACTTGGATAATCATTATATTTAATCATATGTTGATACATACTTATTGATTTCCAGTATGTATACGTTGACTTAAAAGCCGTCAAAGCTATTTGATTTAGCTAGACACAAACTTAAAAATATTGTTCAGCAAGATAGAACTTTATTTTATCCAACTATATTGTTTTGGTTCAGATTCCTGACTAAGTATGAACATCCCAAACATGGAAAAACTTTTGTGTACCTAAAGTGGATAAGATGAACGATAATATCATTCTTGCATGTAGTATTGATCAATACAGGCCATAACGGGCTGATCACCCCCGTGCCTGTAAGTTATGACGGTTTACAGATGAAGTTCTGTTTAACCTTTTCGAAAATAGAAAATAATGTTCATAGTCTGTCAACTAATCTCCAGTTATAGTCAGTACGTAGTTTCAAAAATTTGATATAGAATTGATATGTTGTTATTATTTGTTCAGCTTACTTCACAACTGTTGATTCTTTGTAGAAGTGTCATTTTAAAGAAAATATTTAATTCTTTCAGCTAATATATATATTTGTTATTACTTGCTGGGCAATCAAATGCTCATTCTTACTTTAAATTTAAATGTTTTCAGCTAAGTATGATCAACCAGAAGGTTCAGACAAGAACAAGGGGAAAGGAAAGCTGTTCGAATGAGTTTTATAATATTCTATGTAATAGTTAAGGTTTATTAAGTCAATGATACTTATTATCTATGATGTAATGAATGTTTAAAGGTCACGTACTTGGGAGTAGACTTTGATGCATATGTAAATTAAGTTTAGTATCTATATTACTGTTATTATTATTGTATTATTGCGCTCATATAAATGGTATCGTGAAGCACTGAGTTCGGGTTTCAAGTACCTGAATTTGGAGGCGTCACATGTTACATCCTTCCCCCTTATAAGGATTCTGTCCTCAGAATCTCGTTAACAATTAAACAAATAACTGAGGGTAATTCTTCTTTATCTTTTCTTCAAGTTACCATGTTGCTTCTTCGGCATCGTAATTCTTCCATAACACCTTTACCGAAGGTATAACTTTATTCCTCAGAACTTGCTCTTTTCTATCAATGATTTGAATCGACATTTCTTCATACGTAAAGTCCTTCTCGATATGAATAGACTCATATTTTATTACGTGCTTATAATCCGGCTTATAAGGACGTAACACATATAATGAAACTCATTGTGTATTCTTTCTAGGTATGGAGGTAATGCTACGACGTAAGCTACCTCTCCTACCCTTTTTAATATCTCGAAAGGTCCTATAAACCTGGGACTTAACTTTCCTTTCTTTCCAAAGCGTATCTTTCCTTTCTAGGGAGATACCTTTAGAAATACGTACGAGCCTACTTCAAATTCTATGTTCGCTCAATGCGAATCTGCATACTTCTTTTGTCTGTCTTGAGCTGCTACTAGACGCATCTGTATTAGCTTAACTATATCCGCTGTCTGCTGCATCAATTCAGGTCCTCGCATTCAGCGTTCTCCCACTTCATCCCAACACAATGGTGTTCTGCACTTCCTTCCGTATAAAGCTTCGTAAGGTGGCATGCCTATGCTCGCATGATAACTGTTGTTATACGCAAACTCTACTAATAGTAGATGATCATCCCAACTACCCTTGAAATCTATGACACAAGATCTCAGCATATCTTCTAGCGTCTGAATTGCTCTCTCGCTCTACCCATTAGTTTATGGATGATAAGTTGTGCTTAACTTTAACCACGTCCCCATCTGTTCTTACAAACTCCTCCAAAAGTTTGATGTGAATCGTGGATCACGATCTGACACTATCGAAACTGGTACTCCATGTCTGGAAATGACTTCCTTAACATAAAGTTTAGCTAACTGATCTAGGTTATACTTAACCCTTATTGGCAAAAAGTGAGCTCACTTCATCAACCGGTCCACTATTACCCAAATAGCGTCATACCCTTTCGGTATAATCGAAAGTCCCACCACAAAGTCCATCGTGATATGCTCTCATTTCCACTCCAGAATCTCCAAGGACTGTAACAAGCCACTTGGTCGTTGATGTTCGGCCTTAACTTTTTGACAAGTTAAGCACCTACTCACATATTCTGTTATCTCTCTCTTCATGTTCGGCCACCAAAAACTCTGTCGAAGGTCTTGATACATCTTAGTACTACAAGGATGAATCGAGTACCTCGAACTATGAGCCTCTCGTAACACTTCCTCCTTTAATTCCGTCTCATTCGGAACCCAAATTCTTCCTTCAAATCTTAATAATCCCTCATTATCAAGACTGTACTTTAATTGTTTTTCATCAACTAGCCGCTTCTTCATCTGGTCACACTCATCACTTCTGAGTTGTACCTCCTTGACTCTCTCTACAATGGTAGATTGAATTTCTGTTGCAAACAATCTCTGACCCGACTCACTCGGTAATTTTACCTCTAACTCCATTCTAGCCATCTCTATTATTAACTCAGTTTGAGCCGTTAACATAAACAACTTTTCTCGACCCTTTCTACTTAAGGCGTCGGCCACTACATTGGCTTTTCCTAGGTGATACAGGATTTCACATTCGTAATCTTTTATCAACTCCAGCCATCTTCTTTGTCTCATAGTTAACTCCTTTTGTGTGAAGATATATTTTAAACTCTTATGGTCCGTGTATATCTCACATTTCTCCCCGTATAGGTAATGCCTCCATATCTTTAAGGAAAACACTATCGCGGCCAGTTCTAGATCATGAGTAGGATAAACTTTCTCATAATCCTTCAACTGCTGTGATGCGTACGCAATGACCATTCCATGCTGCATGAGCACGCAACCAAGTCCTCTATGCGAAGCATCGCTATAAACTACAAAATTCCTTATATCATCGGGTAAAGACAATACATGTGCTTCACTCAACTTCTTCTTTAGTTCTTGAAAACTGTCTTCACACTTCTCCGTCCATACGTACTTCACTGTCTTCCTTGTCAAGTTAGTCAACGGAGTAGCTATCTTCGAAATATCTTGAATAAATCTTCAATAGTATCCCGCTAACCCTATGAAACTCTGCACTTCAGTCTGCGTTTTCGGTTGTTCCCAATTCATTATTGCTTCCACCTTTGCTAGGTCTACTGAAATTCCATCACGGTCGATAACATGACCTAAAAAATGTACCCTTTCTAGCCAAAATTCACACTTAGTGAATTTCGCATATAACTTCTCCTTCCTTAGTGTCTCCAACACTAATCTTAGGTGTTCAGCGTGATCTTCTGACATCTTAGAATATACTAGAATATCATCGATAAACACCACGATAAACTTGTCCAAATACTGTTTGAACACTCTGTTCATCATATCCATAAATGCAGCTGATGCATTTGTCAACCCAAATGACATCACCAAAAACTTGTAATGACCGTAACGAGTCCTGAATGTTGTCTTAGGTATATCCTCCTTCCTAACCTTCAACTGATGATACCATGTTCACAAATCTATCTTAGAAAAATACTTTTCCCCTTTCAACTGATCAAAGAGATCATCAATCCTGGGCAATGTGTATTTATTCTTTATCGTTAACTTGTTCAACTCTCGGTAGTCGATACAAAATCTTAACGATATGTCCTTCTACTTCACAAATAGTATCGGTGCTCCCCACAGAAAAACACTCGGTTGAATGTACTTTCTATCCAACAGTTCTTGTAATTGAACCATCAACTCCTTCATCTCGACGGGCGCCATTCGATATGGTGCTCTGGAAACTGGTGCCGCTCCTGTAACAATATCTATCACGAATTTGGTCTCCCTATCCGGTGGAAGACCCGGCAATTCACTTGGAAATACATCCACGAATTCTTTAACTATAGGTATTTGTTCCATCGTTACTTCCACTCTCTGGGTATCAACAACATGACACAAATAGCCTACACATCCTTTCCTCAATAATTTCTTAGTTTGTGTCATAGTAAGACAACACGAACGTCTCGGTGATTTATTACCGTAAAACACTACATGAGGTTGTCTTAACGCGCTAATGTTTACACATTTTTTTTGACAATCTATAATTGCTCCATGGTTAAACAACCAATCCATCCCGAGAATTACATCGAATTCTCTCAACTTTATCGGTATCAAATCTACCGATAATTTACAACCTCGTATTTCTACACAACAACTCCTATGAATATTTTCAACAATAATTATTTCTTCGTTTGCTACCTTGATATTTAACGGTATAGGCAAACTTTCGGGAAGTAATCCTAATCATCTAGCAAAATAACATGCTATGAAAGAACAAATAGCACCCGAATCAAACAACACATAAGCATTTATATCGTTGATTGGGATAATACCTGCAACTACATCCCCTGATGCAACTACATCTTGGACCGTCATGTTAAAGGTACGGGCCATCGACCTACCCGTCTGCGTTGGACCACCAATAGCTAACTTACTGTTATTAGCGCCCTTATTCCCATCCGTCCCCTTCTTTGGGCAGTTCTTCGCTATGTGATCTGTTGATCCACATACGAAGCATCCATGGTTCTTCTTCGGACTTGGACAGTTAGGAGAAATGTGCCCATCCTGTCCACAGTTATAGCATACAGCCTTTCCCTTGAGACAGACTTCTAAGTGAGTCTTCCCACAGTTCTTGCATGCCTCCATCCTCCTCTTAGGATCCCCTTGCTTTACTCCGGTATTTCCAGAGTTAAAATCCTTCCTCTTCTGACCGTCGCCACTACCACTGGCTCCTTCGATTTTCACTCGCCCATCTACCTTTCCCTTGTTCTTCTTCTCTCTATGGTATTGGCTTAGAGCCTCGTTACCACTCTCAGCAATTATTGCCTTCTCCAGAATGATTTCAAAAGAATTACTTTGGAACACAGATATCCGGCTATATAGCCAGGGTTTCAAGCCCTGCTCAAACCTCCTAGCCTTCCTCCCCCCTGTGTCCACCTGATGTGGAGCAAACCTCGCCAGTTCATTGAATTTGGCAGCATATTGGGGAACTGTCATTTCCCTTATTTCAACTCTAGAAACCTCATCTCCATCCTCACCTACATACTCGTGGGAAAGTAGTTCTCGAAGAAAATCTCCTTGAACCATGTCCACGTCAAGTTCTCTATTCCAGCCCTAGCCTGGTTTGCCTCCCACCAGAAATTGGTCTCTCCTTTCATCATGTAGGTAGCAAAAGAAACCTTTTGCCCCTCTTCGACATTTGCAATAACAAATACCATCTCTATTTCTTTCACCCAAGTTTGGGCTTCTATAGGGTTCGTAGTTCCTTTGAACTTCGGCGGACCAACACTTTTAAAATCCTTAAACGTAGTAGATCGTACTACCCCAGGATTTACGGGTATATTCGCCCCATTCCTATTAAAAGCGACCGTTAATAAGTTAACGAACTCTTGCATCGGGTTAACCAGACCTCCTTCCGGCTGATTTACGTTGACTTCTTGATTTCGTTGGCTTCTTCTTGGCGGCATTTTCTGTTAAGATAAATAACACGTCATTACTACTTTCTTCTTATTAGTTAGTTATTATTCATGATTTAAACAATAACTTCAAACTAATTGCACAACATGTTCCATAAAAGGCTTATATTGATCTGCTTTCTTGTAGTATAATACTACATCATTCGTCATTACACAACCTTAGCTGATTACATTACTATCCCGCAATTGCTTTCCAAAAATTGGGATTTACAAAAGACTACCCTTTGATATACAAAAGAGGGTTTTACGTCACTACTTAGATACATCATATTTACATATCTAACTCTACGCTAACTACGAAATAAGTTACATCTGCCTTATGGCATTCTCATAATCTGCGTTGGCAAGACCGACTATAATATCTCAGCTGATAGTATGTCGAGTCTGCCCTGCCTCTATCGGATACCCAGCTACTTGCTGCTGAAAATATGCATGAGAACTCCTATGTATATAAGACATTCTACCAATCTTCTGCTTCTTGACCTTTAGCTCCTTCCTGAGCTCAAAGTTCTCCTGTTTCAGCTCGTGGACCTTGTCCTTCGCCAAAACTCTCTCATCGTGCTCCTCCTCTCACATAGTCTCCATACTCTTCTTGTCCTCTAAGATTGCATAGACCTCCTCCTTCAGCTCCCTTACCTCCTTCCCTAACTGGATATTCTATCCAATATCGCCATGAATAGTGCTTTCATTGACTCCCCCGGAGTCGTCTCTTCTGCAGGTGCTACGGTGTTAAATGACACCACCTCCACCTCCTCCTCCTCCGACATGCCATCAAACAAAGACATGAGGTCTATGTTTTTCGAGTCTCCAAACTCAACTATAACCACTTCTAGCTCTTCTGCTATAGGGGTCGGTAAGATCTCTACTTGGTTTACGGACTCCTCGCTAACAACATGTATATCCATATACATCTCATTATTTCCTAACATCTACAATAAAACAAATTAGTTTGATTAGTACACACCATTAGAGTAGTAAAAACACATATCACATTTAATGCATTTTTAGGGTTAACTTCATCTTTTACTTCTTTAACTCTTCTAAAGGTTATTACTTAAGGTTCTTCCCCCCCCCCTAAGTTTTATAACCTATGGCTTTGATACCAACCTGTGACGCCTCCAAATCTGGGTATCTTCCAACCCGACAGATGGTACTATACGGTGCTACAGTTCACACATACATTCAATTAAAATGCCTCAAAAGAATGAATATGTCTTCTATATATTCCAAAATAATATTACCATTCCCAGATTCTTTATAACCATTACATGTATTCTTGTCATAATATCAATAATTACAACGTTCATCATATACTATTACAAAGGTAATCTATTGGTTTGCCTTAGCCTTCCCTTTATCTTTACTAGATGCTTCGGTCCGCTCAGTCTTAGCTGCATTTATATGGTTCAAGCAAGAGTGAGCATAATAGCTCAGCAAGTATAACTATTCATTTAAGCAATAGGCTTGAATCATATAAATCGTATATCTTCGATAACTGAATCAATAGTTATGAAGTACTATAGATAATTCAAAATAGCACTTCTCTTTTCCTTAAAACGTTTAACAATGAATAACATAAGTTAAACCTTAATTTTGGTTCAAGACCTTGAGCATTTCATTCTTTCTTTGAAAAGGACAACCCGACACTAAGTCCGTAAGTCCGGCATATCTTACAAGCACGTCTAGGTGATCAGCCTATAGTACTCTATGTTGTACAACACTACTTTTTTTAAACGTATCTACGTTTAAGTTTTTGGTAAACTCACGTGCCTGTCGTTTGACGACAAAACATTTATTTAGCATATTCGGTCTTTCTTTGAAATCCATACCAAATCAGTTTGGCTAAAGATTGTAACATTGACAATATCTTGATAGATTATAAGGAAATCCACAAAACATCTTAAGTCTAGCCGAAGGAATTAGCTTCGACTTCATCATACATCAATTCATGCGTAAGATACATGAATCACAAAGCTTGTCTAGAAGAACTTAGACAAGGTTAGAACACTTGCCTTCAGCGTCTTCTCCAGTTAATATACTTTTTCTTTGAGTCTTTAAGGATTCTACAATACATGATCACATAACATACCATATTAGGTCATATATAATCAAGTATGGTTACTAATATAATCAAGTATGGTTCTGGAGCGGGAGCAGTTCTAGTATCTGTTACGGGGGAGCAGCATCCTATCGCCGTCAAATTGCAGTTTGCCAACACCAACAACACAGCTGAGTATGAAGGTTGTATTATGGGGCTAAAACTTGCCCGATCAATGGGCATCAGACGGTTAACTGTCTTTGGAGATTTCGAGTTGGTAATCATACAAACCACAAGAATCTATCATACCAAAGGTCTACACTTACTGCCTTACCATCGGCAGGTTCTACAGATGGCTTCGGAGTTCGAAGAAATATCATTCCTCCATATTCCTCGAAATAGAAATGATTTTACGGATGCGCTAGCAACCTTGGCCTCCTTGATCAACATACATGACAAGGAAAACATGTCAACCCTCACAGTTGCCCAACAAAAGGCACCAGCCTACGGGAATTATATTGGAGAAGTATCGGATAAGCTACCTCCCATCCAATACCCTTGGTATCAGCATATCAAGGAGTACCTGCAAGATGGATCTACACCCGCTGAGGCGAGCCCGACTGAAAGAAGGCGGATCCATCGACTGGCTATGAAATTCTATCTGAGCGGGGATGCACTCTACAAAGGAGATGCAGGATTAAGTCTCCTTAGATGTCTGGACAAGGACCAAGCTCAGAGGCTCATGGATGAGATCCATGGTGGAGTATGGGGTCTACACATGAGCGGCCCTCTACTTGTAAAGAAAATCCTCAGAACAGGGCATTACTGGCTCTCTCTCAAGGCTGAGAGTGAAGATCACGTCAGGAGATGTTATCAGTGCCAGATTCATGGGAATGCTATCCATGCCCCTCCGAGGGAGCTCCACAATATGAGTTCGCCTTGGCCCTTCTCAATGTGGGGAATGGACGTGATCGGGCCCATCGAGCCTAAAGCCAGCAATGGGCATCGGTTTATCTTCACCATGATCGACTACTTCACCAAGTGGGTAGAAGTAGCCTCCTTCCCCAGGGTTACTAAAGAAGTCATCATTGCTTTCATCAGAAACAATGTCATTTGTCGATATGGACAACCAGAGGTAGCTATATCAGACAATGGTAAGAACCTTAACAACAAATGATGGAGGAGTTGTGCAGTAAATTCCACATTAAACATCTCAACTCCGTCATCTACCGTCCAAAGATGAATGGTGTTGTTGAAGAGGCTAACAAAAATATCAAGAAGATCATGCAAAAGATGTCCGCCAACCATAGAGGATGGCCTGACTTATTGCCTCTGACTTTGTTAGCCTACAAAACATCAATGTGCACTTCCACTGGGGCAACCCCCTATGCATTAACCTATGGTATGGAAGTTGTGCTCCCCATAGAAGTGAAAATGGAATCCCTCAGAGTGTTGATAGACGCTCAGCTAGATGAAGACCAATGGGTACAAGATAGGTATCACCAATTATCTCTAATAAACGAAAGGCGAGTCGCTGCTATCTTCCACGGTCAGTTATATCAACAAAGGTTCGTCAGGTCCTACAATAGAAAAGTCCAACTACGGCAGTTTAAATAATACGACTTGGTTTTGAAGAAGATCATTGACAACCAAGATCAGTACAAGGGAAAATTCGCCCCAAACTGGGAAGGCCCGTTTATTGTCAAAGAGGTATTGACAGGAGGTGCTCTCAGATTACAGGAAATGGATGGCGATAAATTTACATAACTTATCAACTCGGATACCGTGAAACGGTACTATGTTTGAGGTTATCATCAAGCAAACATCCTGGTTTTGGATCACCAGATCCCCAATCATTTCAGGTTTTCTAACCCTTCACTACATACAACTTCTCTTCACACTTATCTGCCCCATCAGGGACATACTTTTCTAACCAACAGCCTGGTCCTGGATCGCCAGATCCTTTTCTCTTCATTTGTTTTTAAACCCTTACTCAACTCCGGTTATCCCTCCAGGGATTGAACCTTTCACACCCGCAGTTTTAACCCCACTAGGGATAAGACTTTTCACACCTGCAGTTTGTCCTGTACATGGGATTAAACTTTCTCA